>JASKGO010004664.1:0-52420 GCA_030556065.1 Holobus sp. GC000080
CTACGTTAATGTCCACAAACTGAATTAATTGCGGGGTAATTTATCAGCTGTTTACGATGTAAATCTGGTTGTCTACGATAAGGTCCACAAACGTAAATTAAATTCAAATTCAAATTGGTGTTCTCTTTATTAAAAAGTGTTTCAGCATTAGATAAAGTGCTTCTTTTGTTGTAAATATTATTTATATCAATTATTAGCTCTGAAAAGAGCTGTTATCGTTCGATAAAGTGTTTGTTTTAATATTAATATTGTTTAAAGCAATTTAATTTCGATGAAATTACCTGAAATACAAAAATTAAGTAGAAAATAAATTCAATTAATTGTTTATTTTACTATAAACTATTTTACTATATTGCTAATTTGAATTTAATCTAACAGAATTAAAGGAAACAATTTCAAAACCACGTATATTTGTATAAAAAATCAGGCCTGAAACTATGCAAAAAGCAAACTGCAACTCCGCGCGGCGATAATTCTGTGGCGAATTATAATCCATTTTTATATTTGTATTTACTCAGGATCACAACCATCCATCCATTATTATTTTACGTCGAAATTGAGCCAAATATGGGTAGATGTAGATTGCCGGTATTTGAGTGTATAAAATAGGAATTACCATTACAAAGAATTTATTTATTGAAAATAATAACATCAAATAAACATTATCACAAATATTTAAAGATAACAATAAAAAAGTTTGGTTTCAACTTCGAATTAACTAAAATCCGTTCTAAATTTGAGTTATTTCTAGAAAAATTCAATATTATTCATTTTGGTATATTTTAGAGAGCAATAATCGTTTGTACTTAATAGCTTTTTGAGTTTACAACACCGTTACAACAGATTTACTTTAAAACATACAAAGCTTTTATTTATGAGCGCTTTTCATATTTAAAATGCTTCATTAGACAGACATTTAACTTGAGATCCGTGTTCATTATTATTTTTTTGTTTTGTTTCTGGTAACGAACCCTTCTCTACATTATCTATTCCAGCACTTATTTGCTTTAGCAAGCATTTACAAAAATATAATATTATAATATTGATTATACATAAATATAATATTTATTTAACTCATAATGAATTATTTATTTTAAAAAATCGTCATATTTAAAAACAAATACTTACTTGATTAAAAGAGAACGAGCGTAAAGAGCCTTCCGGCTTTTTATTGAAGACATGCTTGCAATTTTTCAATCCATTCTTGAGCCACCGTTGCGTCTGCCGCGCAGAAATTGTACGTGCGACGATTAGTACGTAACTGAAAAAAAAAAAAATCATAAATCCAATCTGAAAACGCTAAAATTTATAAAAACTAACATCGAAAAATGATTTGTCGTCAGTTTTCTTAGGAGGACCAGGCGCCGGTGTTGCAGAAGTCACAGACATAACTTCTGCTAAATCTAAAAAGAGGAAAAAATATTTAGCAATACGTAAAATATATAAAAAAAGAAATAACTAGATAAAAACTATCTATTTTAAACAATACGTATACTCTAAAAACATAGAGAAAAAATCCTTACCAATAAAACCTTTGCAATGTGAGTCCTCCATAGCATCATAATACCTCAACTGATGCTTGATGGAATCCAACACAAACCACCTTTGTTTCCAGCCCTTGAGCAATGCTCCTCTTTTATACAGATATCCTTCGTGAGTACGATTTTCAGCAACATTCGACGAAAATTGCTCGTAGTATTGTTGACTAGATGTTTGCCGGGCACTCCCTGAAGAAAAATTGAAAATAGGAAAAAAAAAACAAGCAATAATTTTCAATTTACCTGAACTAACTGATCCATTATCGCCGGCTTGGGCAGTCATTGTTTGCGTCGTATTACTATCGGAAGCCACTTTGTATTTAGTGCAATTTTTCGGGACACCTTCAATGCACTTCTCGTGACAACTGTAGCCGCAATCCATACATCTCATACCGGTCTAAAATTTTCAAAGCACAATTTACAAAAACTAAACAAATTAACTTTAGTAATTTCGAAAAAGTACAAACCTTCACAGGTCCCCAGAGCACATTTGCACACAAATCACAGTGAGTTAAAGTGGTGTAATTGTATTTTTCGAATCTATGAGGATGAGAGTACGCTAATGTAGCTTCGGCAGCACCAACCATTTTGCCGCGCATCAAAATCTCCAAAGTGGACCTCTTATGGACAAGTCTGCCATGCGAACGAACTAATGCAGTACTAAACGGTGTATGACGCTTAAAAAATAAATCTAATTTTAATATCAAAAAGGAGAATTAAATTATATAATACATACAGTTAAAGAATCAGATGATGGGAGCTCCAACTTATCCCAGAGCACTTTCCACTTTTGCGGCAAATGACCTAGTTCCGTTTCCAGTTTGTGGATCTCTTCCAACAGGTGACTGAAAGCATCTGGAACACTCTTGGTAATTGTGTCACATCCGAACGAGACGATTTTCCTCGTGGACTTATTGCTGGTTCCTTCAGCTGCGGCAGCTTCTTCCTCTTGTTGCGTGTCCATTTGAACAATTTCTATGTCGTAACTTGGTCCATAAGCCAACTCTTCGTCGATGTAATAACCCCAAACATCCAAGCATGGCAAATGCGACTGCGGGCGCAATACCTATAAAAATATAACATTTTTAATATTACATGTAAATAACGAATTCTTATTATTAATATTAAATTAATTCTTACGTAGTTTTCAAAGTCGGGCGTATACATAAAATTAAAGAACATCGGACTTCTGGCATGTTGTTTTTCGATGTAATCGAAAATACTTTGCCCGAGATTGACACCAGTTAGGGTGCCGGCTAGGCGTCCTCCAGGATAAACACCTTCATCGTCCGAAACGGTATCCACGCTTTTGTGGTAAGAAGTCAGCGAGCCTCTTTTATCTTCGACAGCAGCCACACCACTTTCGACACGTTCAAGTTCGCAATCGAATAAAAACGTGCGAAAACGGCACGACACAGAATGATAAGCCAGGAAGCGCAAATAATGATCATTAAATTCAAAAGCCATAGGATATTGTTTTTGTATCTGAAATAAAATATTAACTGAAAAACTACATCTACAAAACAATAAAAAGTATAATTACCTGATGTACAACATCCAAAAACTGGAGGAAAGTCGGAGCAAATCCGCTTGTCTGGGAATTCACATTCAAATTACTGCGATGGCTGAATCTGTGCCCGAAACCAATCCATTCCTTCTCCACAAGGACTCGAAAACCTTCGATGGTCCTGTAATGCGGATCCAAACACAATTGAGCAATTGACGATATTTGTGCAGTGGTATCCCATCCGTCTTCTAGACAAATGGCTACCGATGACCCTTGCACATCCAATAAATCCACAACCGCGCCCGACAATTGCATTACTCTTTGCAGCTGTTGCAACCACTCTGAGTTTTCGATCAATCTGAAAATATAATTATTAATAAACTGCAGCATATCTTGCACAAATTAATTTACTTGTGGTAACTCTGATCGGGTTCCGGTTGCGAACTGGGAATGCAAGCCCTCATTAATTTCTTAAATGCAGTTTTCGTGTGGCGAACATCATTGTAATCAACAGGAATAAAATCAGTTTTCGGCGCTGCTTCCATTCTAATGCCCTTCATTTGCGCTTTCTCTCCAATGATATAAAGAGCGGCTCTTTGTAGTGAATTCACACTATCTGTAACATCCGCATCGACGGTGTGTCTGGTTGTTGACTTTGTTGCGTTAACATTAGTTAGGGAAGCTTGAGAACTATGCCGTTTATCCTTCAACGAACCGAAGCGACCAAAATTTTTAGGTCCTTTGCCACCACTGGATCTTTGGAAACCGCTGAAAGGATACCAATTTTGAATAAAGTTCACAAATAAAAAATAAATATAAACAATTTTCTATTAAAAAATTACCCCAAAGTTCCTATGGCTTTGTTGAACGGATTCGATCGCCTGTTAATTTCTGGAGTTAAAGTTCCACCCAAATGGTCTTCAGCAGCAAGCAATAAGGATTCTATGCTCAATGTGCTGTCGCTCATTCCCCATCCAGGTCTTTGGCTAGAAATAGGCGTTGCTGAAACTATTGTTGACAAATACCTCTCTTGTTCCAACGAAGACGTGGTTTCGGTTGATGTGTTGGTCGTAGGATGACTTTTCAACATGCCCATAACACTTTTACCATGATGTCCAGCACCTCTCAACAACAGTGCTTTTGTTTTCGGATGCCTCCAGGTGATGCAAGGAATTCTGCACTGCCTGTAGCATCGTGAAAACCTTCGAATGGAATCGTCGGTTACGTTCAAAGGCACTGGCATTAGTGCTGGATAACTTCGGCACATCATGTACATTGAATTCACAAATGTGAGTCGGAATTGGTCCCCGGCATTGGCGTTAGTTGGGGACGCGTTATTTGAACAGATACCTAATCGTTGCCAATCACGCACATAGCTTCTTTCGGCCAAACGTTCAAGCGTTTTGCCGTCCGTTTGCGAAGTGGGCATCGAAATATTAGACGGCGGACCCGATTCAAATTCATCGTCCAAAGACACATCGTCATGATTGAATTCGTCGGTATTTGGAAGACTCATTCTGCCTGGCGAGGTCATATATTTGCTTGATGGTACCACCAAATTCGGCAAGACATATTTTTGGCGTTTTGACGTTGGTTTCTGTTTAAAACCGGCTTTCCGCGCCGTTTTTAACAGTGTTTTCTTTGCGAAACCCCTAAAATGTATCATCGGATAATTAAAAAAAAAGCCCAAATAATAAATTTACAAACTTTAAAGTGGCATTTTTCTCCTTGTTTTTATGCAACGGTGTTTGCGAATGAATAATTTGTCCGCAGAAAGCAAAATGATGAAAAATATCTGGGGGATGGCGAATTTTTTGTATGAATTTCCGAAGTGCTTCTATATTTTCCGGAGTCACTTCTTCATCGAAAGCTAATTTCAGCAATTGAAAGGTGCAAGAACGAAGTTGCAAGCCTTCCTGAAGCCACTGGTCTAAATGAGCCAAATACTGAACGGTAACCCGTTTTTCTTTGGTCAGTGATGTCACTGGGAATGTTCGAACCACAACTTGTTCACAAGCTAAAACACAAATTTTGATTAATTTAAATTGCATTTTTCAAAGTAAATTAAACATATTTTTTAATAAAAAAAAAATACTTAATAATAAAAAAACTACAAATTATTATAAATTCTTACCAAAAGAATCGCAAGGGGTACCCCGGAATATTATGCGATAATTGGTGAGAAATATCGCACCCTCCGCGGGTAAAAGTGGAGGCCCTCCAAGATTTCCACCAGTACTTTCTTCACGGCCATCGGGTAGGAGGTAAACTCTAAGACCTTCCATGATGAGATCTTCGCCAGGTAACATGTTCGGAGTATTGATTTTTGGTTTCTGTATTGGAGGCAAGCGTTTCGATTCGCGATAAACAGCTTCAAGCGTTTCAATGTGGATATGTACAATTCCGGGTATCATGGAATGCAAATTGCGAATTTGATCCCTATTTAATCCTCCTTCGTTGCATACTTTATCAACGAATCTCGTCACCGATCTTATCACCGTTTGGCCAGCTTCTCCAGGATCTTGATCTCCGAAACCGGACTCTGCATCCACGCTGTCACTTTCAGCAACACTAAAAATTACGAATAGTAATTTTTTTTTGTAAATTTTAACTATTTTTATTTCACACAAAAAAATTAAATTAAAGTAAAAAAAATTGTAATTAATAAATTACCTGTTAGCTATGCTGTTACTGGCCCGTTCATCATCATAATGATGCTCAGGCCGATGAAACTTATTGCCAACATCTAACGGTATCAACAAAGAAATCATCCTGTTGGCATACTGGATAGCTTGACTGTACAAAGTGCCTTCTTCACTGGTCAACAACTCCCTTTGCTTATCCTTATCATAACTGCCCCACATTCGCATTTGTTCAGCAGCTATTTCCAAAGCACTAGGCTCAGCGACTCTATTTATTATCGATCTTCTATTGCCCCAAACGTAATCCTTACTATCTTTCGGCGATGACGGACTGATTTTTTCCAACTTTGGGGATATTTTCTCCAAACGCGTGATGTATAAAGCTTTGATGTCTTTCTGCACATCCAAATAGTACGCAGCCTCCCAAAACTGTTGATTTTGCCACACGGCATGCTCTTGAATGCAAGTATAGGCGAACTGTATAACGCCCGTGCATAATTTTCGGCAAAAGGCGGTCGCTAAGGGCAAAAGTGCGGCAGCAACACCGTGCTCATCCATGGAACTGTCGTCTTGAAGAGCGCAATTCATAAGACGAACCACTAAATCAAACTGCTGATGCTCCAACATAGCCTTGTTGCCAAAGACATGTAGCGATAATTCGTTGCAGAGAGCCAAACGGGCAGCTTTTGATTGAAGCGCTCTTATTACAGCCGGCAGAGTTTTTCTAGCATCCGATATCTTATTCTCGAAAATGCAGTTTACGCAATTCCGCAGTACCTCCAATTTTCGCGCAGAATTGCTGAGTATATTTTTGTTTTCGTTCAGTGTTGATATGTGCGGTCCCATAGGAACGATACGTGGTTGAATAGGTCTTAAAGACTGCAACCTAATGAATTTAAACAATACATTAATAATATTTTTAAAATAAATATTTTCTTTCTACTTTAAATAATAAACAAAATTTTGAGAAAATGAAAAAACTCACCTAGATTTTAAATCATGCTTAGATAAGCCTTCGTCTATAATATCTTGCACTTTTTGAGCATTAATGATCGGTAACGGCGGTTGATGGACCCTGGCAAAAGCACCTTCGGGCGGCGCCAGTATCTTTTGAGCATAAGACTGAGGATTCGGATTCTCGTTACTAAACAACTGTTGAGCGAGCTCTTGCAAATGCGATAGCATCAACCTACTGTCCTGCCCTTCGAGTCTAATCAGCTCGCTCATATTACTGTAAAGCTCGTCCCAGGCATCGCAGGGCCTCCAAGGGAATCCACGTTCAGCGACAAAACTCGTGAAGAACATGCAATCGAGGACTCTCGTTGTAAAATCACAGTCAATTAGATTTCGTTCGCCCAAAAAGGCTGCTTTATGGAACGTGATTACCGGCTTCGGATGGATACGTATGATGGTTAAACAGCTTCGATAACCTTGCAACAGTTGAGCGAATAGTCGCATGAAGACGGCGCGAATCTCCTTGTCGAGCATCACCGGCTGGGGAGCTCTTACAGCCAGCGGCGGGAAAGCGTGATCGGCACAACTCAATTCTGGTTGCAATATTAGACTCAACGCTTCCTGAGTATTGCTTAGTAACGGCTCAGGCAGTAGAGGCAACGAAACACCGTCAGGCACTGTTATGCTTCCTCCATCCAAATCGGCAACTATCACATCCATCTAAACAACAAAAAGCAAAATATTTATTTCAATAATTTTTAAATTATGGTTTAAAAAATAATTAACGAACGTACCAATTCTGATATTTCCCACTTGAGAGAAGAATGGACGCCCATTACGAAAGGCGTCGGCGTCGATAGAACTTCAACTAATGCAGCGGGAAGTAGTGGAATATAAACGTGGCTATATCTAAATGGATACATGATTGCAGTCAGAGCTCGGCAAGCCTCAGTCAGTCTGTTATAACTTTTCGAATGAAACAAAATTTTGTGCTCCGTCATTATGGCACAAAACAATATTAAAACATTTCTTATACCTAAAAAACAACAACAAACAAGTCAATGACGAATGCAATTACGGAATAGAATAAATATTTACCTAATTCCTGAAATAATAAATTAACTGAAGAATGAGATACTGGTAATGAAGGACTAATAGGTGGCTGCAAAGCTTGACGATCGCCGGCTCCTATGCTGAAGCGCACTTGGGGCCCTCCAGGCGGTGGAACTTGTATACAACCCAGTATGTTGCCCACTAAAGTCTCCAATGGAACATTGATGTTTTCTACATAGACTGTGTAAATGATTCCCAAGCAATTCTAAAACATAAATATATTTTTCTTAACAGTTAAACAAGAAATTAGGTTTTAGTTTACAAAATAATTTAAAGCTGTTCAAATGGTGTTTTAAATTTCATTTTAAAGAGAAAAATATATGATTTATTTTTAGTGTAGTTTACCATTAAATGCAGTTATTATTAAATTTAAAAATGACGAGCTAAATTTCACAATGAATAAAATGACGGGCAAAATTTCATAATGAATAATTCGAAATCTATTTTTAAAAGTTATTGCAGGAGAAAGTTTTTAAATACGCAAGTTACATCACTGCTAAATATAAAACTACATAAAACGGGCAATTAAAAAGTTAACAATACTTCCGAAAAGCAAGATTTTTTTAAAATAGAAAATAAATTAAAAAAATAATAATAATAATAAAGAGAAAGAAACTTACTCTAAATGTTTCAATATAATCCAGCCTTGAAACTAATACTAAGCATTTTGGAGCATACATAATACTGTGATGAGATATTGCTGGAATGGACCTCACTAAGCTTGTCTCTCCAACAATGGTGTCTTCATCTTCATCCACTGGCTTGCTAGGCGTTATGGAAACAGTTTCATTGAAACACAAACAAGCACAATAATGCCTGTTAGCATCCACATCAGTTAACACAGACACAAAAAAACGAGATTCCCGTCTCTCGGTTGATAAACCCCATCCTTGTGGCTGACAAAACTAAAATTTCATGACACATCACAGGCATAACTAAAATTGGACAGTAAAAAAAAACTTACCCATTCAATTCCTTCAATAAAAGGAGTGTCAGGCCAGTCCTTTTCAGGAAATCTTTGCAGTATGACTCCATTGCTTATTCCACCTTCTAAAATACATTTGCAAAATAATAATATAATGAAACAAGTATTTAAAACTTACGTGACTTTTCATGATCATAGCCAACAACCACAAAATAATCAGCCAAGCGAGACATGATAATTTAAATGCTTATCTATCCAACAGATCCCATTCAACTTCCTTCGTGGCATACATTATTTTTCTTGCAATGTAAACCAGTTAGTAGTAATTAAGAAAAGAACAAGTGAAATCCAAGAGATGATATCCAGAATTATAACCTATAAAAAATCTTATGTTGATGTTTTTGATTTTAGCAGAGCCACTAAAGAAATATTGCGCTAGCGATTTGGAGGGCGAAGATTGTTTAACACTTTCATTGATATCTGTGTGACTTGGAGTATTAAAAATATGCCACACCCAAATCAAATACAAATATTTTAACGTTTTAGAAAATGAAGGGCCATTTTGACACTTCCTTGAAGTTAGCAACGGCCAAGGTCAAAAAAATATGTCAAAGAAGACAAAAAGAGCAAAACCGTAACGCCTCTTAAAGTTAAAGAAATCTTTCTTTTCCTAATGTTGAGTTTTTAAGACAGTTTTGTCCGTTGTGTTTATTTCATTCGCTTTGTGTGCTTTGCACTTGTTGGTGCTGTGCTGTTTCTGTTGTGTTTTCTGCCATACTCTCACCAACCAGTTGATAAGCTGACACTGCTCACCACGTGCAATTAATAAGTTCAATAAATGGCTCTCTGATTTGAGAAGTGCTTCAAAAACCAACAAATTTAAATAAGGAGCACCAAACAAATAAATAATAAAGTAAATATTTTCATTTCTGTTTAAATTCCTAACCTTAAGCCAATTTCTTAGTGCTTGCTTTTGCTAGAAGAATGCTTTACCCAAAGACGCCTTAAAAAAATATTTTTAAACTTCCAGTAACCGTGATTATATGCAATATGGACAGTAGTAGTAGTAGTAATGTTCCAAAGCCACGTGGTCGAGCAAGCCTTATCGCTCAAGCAAAGCAAATATTAATAAAACCAGGGGAGTCATCAGTCCAAGAACCTGCACCACCATCAAGACCAATTGGCCGGGCAAATCTTCTGGAGAAATGCAGAAGAATAAAAGAGCTGGCTTCAAAGCAGGTTCAAATTGAGACTGAAAGCACAACAGAAAGGGCTAAAGCAGTGGAATCTATCAGTGCATCAACAAGTAAACTAAGCTTGCAAGAACCAATCTCAAAACAATTGGGCACCAGTGGCATAAATATTAAGATTACTGCCAACTATGTGCGACTCACTGCTGATCCAAAGAAGGCCATTTGGGAACATGAAGTAAAATTCAATCCGGAATGCGACGCGACACATGTTCGCTCCAAATTGATTAATGTAAATCTACCTGCTTTGGGGGGCGTTAAAATATTCGACGGCGGCAGCTGCCTGTTTTTACCACAAAGGGTGGAAACTACCAGTTTTGAAACGCCACATCCTCTCGTTCCAAGTACCATGGTTGAGGTGACAGTAATTCCAAAACGGGAAAGGCATTATGGTAAAATTAAAAACTAACTTTAATTTCTTTTTCTATGTATTTTTTTTATTATTATCAACAGGTGATCCCATTACCTTAAGGGCTCTAAATATATTTTTTAAGAGAATCATGGGTGTTTTAAAGATGAAACGAATGGGACAGCATCATTTTAACACTGTCCAGACGAAACTCATTCCGCAGTATCAATTAGAAGTATTGCCAGGTTACGTGACTGCTGTGGAAATGTATGATGGAGGTCTTATGTTGTGTCTTGATGCTTGCCATAAAGTTTTGCGTACCCTGACTGTGCTCGAGCACATTAGAGACATTTTCACCCGCGGAGGAGATAATACGAGACAAAAACTAGCGGACACCTTGATCGGACAAGTGGTTCTTACTCGGTACAATAATAAAACTTACACCATTGATGACATTTTATGGGACTTAAATCCTCAACATACCTTCACTTACCACAACGGTCAAGAGACCACTTTTGTTCAATACTATAAGGAGCAATATGGCATTGAAATAAAACAGCTTACGCAGCCGCTTCTTCTGAATGTTACGCACAAACGTATGAGCGGCACCAGTGAGAAACAAGAGTTTAAAATTTGCTTAGTACCTGAATTATGTTACCTTACTGGATTGAGTGATGACATGCGTAAAGATAATAAGGTATTAGTGAAATTTTAACAAATTGTTTTGTAATAATTTCCAATTATTTGTAGTTGATGAAGGAAGTGGCCGCTTATACCCGGTTGACTCCTCCCAAGAGAATCGAGTGTCTAAGAACTTATGTGGAGAATGTAAACAAGTGTCCCGAAGCTAAGAAAATATTATCCGATTGGGGACTTGCCCTATCCGATGCTACAATTGATCTCAATGCGCGCCTTTTACCAAATGAAGAAATCATCTTTGGCAATCAAGCGAGATTTCCTTTACAAACTGACAGAGATAAAAGAGACTGGGGGAGTCAATTGTCCAGGAATTCGCTGGTTAATCCCGTTGATATTACATCATGGCTTATTATTTTTTCAGACAGAAACAGAAAGTACGTAAAAAAATTAATGCAATTAATAAATTGATAGGATTATTTCTATTTAATTGTAACGAATTTGGTTTTCAGGTGTGCCGAGGAATTTATCACCGGAATTTGCGGTTTTTCCAAAAGTTTCGGCTGTCGCATAACGCAACCAAAAATGTGTCCTACTAAATCTGAACGGACCAGCGATTACCGATTGGCTCTCGAGAGCAATTACCATACAGCCATTGAGGTAAGAATCCGACTAATGTCGAATCGAATATTCAATTAGAATTTAAATAATAAAGAAAATATTATTTTAACAATTATATTTGGTTTCAGTGCATTGTAGTTATAGTTTCGTCTCAACGCGAAGATCTTTACCAGGTAGTCAAAAAAGTGACTCTTTGCAATAAGGGTGTAATCTCTCAAATAATGAAAGGGGAAACATTAACAAGGAACAAAAATCCGCGGTCCGTTATGTTGAGCATCGCTCGACAGATGATAACGAAATTGGGAGGCTCTTTATGGGCCCTTAAATTTCCATCAAGGTATGTTTTGTTTACTTTTACATTTTGTTTTTTCGAAGGTGTTTTTTAAATCAAAACACATTTTAGCACGCAAAATTGGATGATTTGCGGCATCGACACTTTTCACAATAAGGGAAAAAAGCAATCCGTTGGGGCCTTAGTCTGTAGCATAGACGACGCGCATACACGTTACCACACCAGTTTGTCCTTCCAAGGACATGAGATTTCGGACAGCCTTAGGGTTGGCTTTTCGGAAGCCTTAAAAGCCCGCCAGCAATTTACAGGACGTTATCCGGAAGTGGTGGTCGTTATTAGAGACGGTGTGAGCGATTCGCAATTACAACACGTCAAAGACTATGAAATTCCACAATATACTTCGGTAAGATTAATTTTAAGTTATTTCTGATTTCTAATATTTTATTGTAATTAATATAATTAATTGAGAATTGATTTTTAGGCCTTGAGGGAGGTTGCTCCAAATTCCAAAATGTGTTTTGTCGTTGTGCAGAAGCGCATAAATACTCGTTTGATAGTTAGACGCTCACACGTAGAGGAAAATGCTCCTGCCGGCACCATAGTTGACCACACCATAACCAAGAGGCAATACAACTCTTTCTATATGGTGCCTCAAGCGGTCAGTCAGGGCACTGTCACACCAACTCACTACGTAGTATTAGAAAACGAGTTTCCAGATCTCACGATGGATCGCATCCAGAAGCTTTGCTACAAGTTGTGCTTCTTGTATTACAATTTTTCAGGCAGTATTAGAGTACCTGCACCGTGCCAATATGCCCATAAGGCTGCGTTCCTTGCCGGTCAGTTCTTAGAGCAAAATCCAAGTGGTAGTTTACAGAAGCAGTTGTATTACTTGTAATGCGTTTTGTTCGAATGTTCATTATCGGAGTATTAGTACTTATTTGTTATTAGTTGTTAGTAGTGCGTTTACAAAGAGTTTCATTCGTTTGTAAGAGTATTTTTTATACATTTTGACGTTCATCAGAGAAATATATCAGTTCATTCTAAAATTAATTTCTCATTTGGATTAAATGAATCGAGCTAATGGAAGGTTTCCTTAATTCCCTCAATGAGTACGTTATAAATATAAACGCGGGCGGAAATTTGCGACAGTTGGCAGGTACTTCTTACGGGAAATATTAAAACGGGCATTGGTGCATGTTAAAATATAAAATTGAAATGAATAATTTACGATTTTTTTTTAATTATCGGAAATCGGGGACTACTACACTGTTTGGTAATTAAAACAGTGTGCAGCGAATTGCTGCTCGTGCTGTTGCATTATGAGAGTGACAAACCAATATGTTTGAACAGTGCGCACCTACATGTTCGGCTGATTGAATTTATCAACGACAGCAAGCACGAATTTCCCCAGAGACACTAAAATTCACAAGTGAGTTTCGTTTAACATTTCATATTTTTGGAAAGCACGTAATTTCAAATAATCCAAGTCGCAATATTACTTGGAACCTTGAATTTCCTGAATTAGAGTGGTGGAAAAAATTACGCATGGTAACAGAAAAAAATAATAAAATAAATAATTAGAAGGAAAATAACTTTTCAATAATAAAAAATAAAATAAAGTGGCGAATTAAAACTTATAAAAGCACATAAAAAAGTAAATGAAAGAACTAATTTAGAAGTTTTGTTGAATTAAATTAAAACAAAACTTTTGTTATTAGTGCTTTAAAGGGTAAACACTTCATTAGGCAATAATTAAAACCAAGCTTATAAATGTCAATGCGCAATTATAAGCGTTCCGTAAATAATCAAATTAGTTTCGAGATCAACATTTTAGATATTTTTGAAATTTTTGTAAATTCTAAAAACAACCCCTTTGTTTGTGGCAGTATTATGTCTGTTCGGTCGACATATAAATTTGGTACTCGCGTTGTCCATTTGAAGAAAATGCTGTGTGCAAAATGCGCGTGACATACCTTCAGCCCCAAGTGGCTTGAAATTCCACCCTTGGGCCATCTGCAAGTTTAAAGGTTGTTTCGTGTACTTTTTCAAGCTTTTTGACTCTTGAAATTTTTAAAAGAACTAAATAACTTGGAAATACCTATAAGTTTCGTTTTTTATATACAGGGTGAAACTGTCCCCTAAATTATTTTTATCTTCTCATTCAGTTGCATATTAAATTTTTTATCATAATATTTTCGATATGATTTGAGTTTATTACTTTATTTAAACCTATTTAAATAATTTTCAAATTGTTTTTATAGTTATTCCGGAAGTCGTTAATTCGTTTTTTTTTTTATTAATTTTTGATTTTCAAAAATTTATGGCTGCTTTTTATTACTTACTTTTAAAACAATAAACCAATATTAAATTTTGCATAAAGGTCAAAATAATAATCCCATTTTCTTTTAATTGTGAAAGTTGCAAAAAAAAAAAATTTATAAAAATTATAATAAATTAATCATTAGAAAATAAAATAGTAACTTAATTCATAAATTATTAAAATATTTATTGCAAAACCATGGTACTTCTTCGGAAAATAACAGCATGAAAATTAAATTAAATCTAGGCAACCGAATAAAATCACTGAGTTAATGAAATTAGTTCGAAACACTAGGCAAACTAAATAATTAAAAAAAGCCAAACAAATAGCGACTTTTATTTGTTTGTATTTTATGTTATATAAAAAAGTAAGAATTTCTTTGGTTTCCGTTGATTGGTGTTTTGGGAGCAACTGCCTAGCTAGCTACTGACTGCGCATCAAAACCGAAAACTTCCTGCGACCAGTTGAACTCGGTTAGCTGTGTCGGATGGTAGCGGTGTTTAATTGCAGGAGGAGCGCACAAACATCCGCGTGAACCGTAAACTATCTACCATATTCCACCTACCAGTGTATGTAACTTAATAAACTACATCCAAAGACTGTTTCGCAATACTTCGCCACTCTTGCTAAACAATTGTTAATGGCATAAAGTGCGTGGAAAGTTGTTTGCTAATCATGGAATTGGTGTCGACGCAAACTTACCATTTAATTAAAGATAAACTCGTTGAAATTAAAAAGTGCGGCCGCAAACTAACCCTGGTGGAAATCGTGGATTTTTAAATATTTAAATAATATCAGGGAAAATAAAAGTTTTGCAAAATTAGAACAGTTCAAATATAGCTAATGTCTACAAATCTGATTTTCTAGCAATAAAATTATTGTTGGGAATCGGTAAAATAGGCCTGCATGGGGATTATCGCAAAATTACAAGTAAGTACAACCACTGTACAACTTTATTGCGGGCTAATGATAAAGGTTGTCATAAAGAAAAAAAAAAAAAAGAGCGGCAAGTTTCTTCTTTTTTTTCTTTACTTCTTTTAATTTTCCTCCCAGTAAATAATACTCTGAAGAAAGTTAAAGATTTTCGACACGTGTAAGCTTTATGTTCGGTGCATCTGTTTTGAGTTGGCCAGATGGTTTTAAAAAGAGTACAAGGGGTAGTTTTAAATGACGTTGGCTTCTTCCATCAAGCCAAGCGACACGTCTATTATTATTGCTGTTATGTAAACATAAAAAGGTTGCCTTTAACTTATTTTAAGTTAAATAAAGTTTGAAGGAAACTTTCGAAACTGTCGAGACTTAAATAATTTTATGAAGAAAATTGGCGCCAAATTCCATCGGAAAAATTCTCTTGGCATCATTTAAAAGGAAATAAAATATTTTTTAAATGGTAATTAAAACAATTTAATCATAAAATAGTGAAAAAACAAGAAAAAAAAAGAGAAAAATTTGCAAAAAACTGTAATCTAAAAAAACGATTTTGTTGGGATTTATATAGAAAAAATGAAATTTAATTAAAAAGGAAAAAAAAAAAAGACCGGAAACATATAATGAAAATAGTTTAACAAGTAAAATAGTAAATTATCACCAGGTCCTATTATCAAGTCTGAAAATTTATGTCTTTTTTTGTGGAGTCTATAAATTCAGGACTTCATCCTGTTATTTGCATTATTACGCTAATTAAGCAGTTTTCGCTTTATCGTCGGGGCTTTTTTCGCCCTTTCGACCATTAGGCAAAATTTCTGCCAGAACTTAATTGGTTTTTAACTGCTTATATTTCAGCTTTAAAAATAAATTGAGTTTCCAATTAGCGTAAAAGCTCTCCGAAGACAGATTTTTGCAATAAAACGAAAACAAAAACGAAAGCGTTAATGATGTTTCAATGTTTGTTTGTCTAATTCTACAATGTATGTTTTCTTTGCAAGTAACGCATTCCAGTTAATTATAAACGTGGAAAAAGTAAGTTTCCACGACTCGCATGTTTGCGCTTAGTTTCGCAATGAATTTTTCCAATTTCCTGTCGTGCGCCTTCTTTCTTATTTTCTAGAATCTATAAAACACGCCCTATGCTGTGCGAATTTCCTATTTAACGCACCCTAGGAGAATTATAGACTGGATTTACCTCAAATATAAACTGTATTTATTTATTTTTTCCTTCAAATTATATCCTCAACACGCATCTTGCTGAGAAAATATTATATTTACTGTTGACAGGATAATCCACAAGTCCTGTACATTTTTCCCATAATTCTACGAAAATAGATTTTATTTTTTATACAAAAAATTTCAAATAATAATTTTTCTAGAACGTTCTGTATGAAATAGGTGTTCATATAACATTGAAAAAAATATGGCATAACTTTCGATACAAGGAGTATATTTATAGAAACTGTCGGCTACTTAATGTCAGTAGGTGCACATTGCTTTTTTAAGGTTCATTGCCACGGAGTCTGAGCTGGAGCAATAAATAATAACGTGATGGTGATGAGTAAATCCGCTTTTTACTTACATATAAAAACAGTAGCTAATTTTAGATCACTGTATATTATTTACTAAGTTTTTTCCTCTCTCGCCAAAGCTAGTCTTAGGAATATTATATCCACTACAAGAGTGAACTTTAACAACCATGAAAGTGTACTGTCATTATTTCGTTTTTAATGTTCTTGAAATAAAAGCAGAGATTTATTTTTTACACATTGCTTATTATTTTAAAGACCGCAGTAGCAGAAAATTTTAAAAACATTCCTGCAGAAATGTCTCTCCATTTTTAATTTATTTCCCTGGAGCTTTCAAAATGTAAAATTCCTTTTAAAGTGTGTTATAACAAAATTAACAATTTCTAATGATAAATGAAAAATTTAATAAAAATCCTCAAGTTTTGATGGTAAACAATTATATCAGTCAATTAAAAGAAAATTTTAAAAGTACTATCAACATTTATTTTTTGGATTTAATTACTTGTATTTGCAATTGCTAAAATTTAAGGAATTATTAATGAAAAAAAAATATAATAATTTTTATTTAATCAAAAATAATAATTTTCACTTGCCTGTAAAAAAATCCATTTGAAAACCTAATAATATAGTAATTTCATATTTTAAAGCTCAATTTAACAATGTTAACTATTAAAATTGATGATTTTTATCGTATTTTTTATTTGTTGTTACAATAATTAATTATATTAAATAGGAAATTGAAAAATGCATCATTTGAAAAAGTTAAATTTTCAATATTTCAAAGAAGAATTTTATTGTTTTGAATACTTGAATATATTTTTTTTATTCTTATTCGTTTTTAGTTGATTTACAATCAATTTCAATTTAATTTGAAACATTTTCAATTAACCTGTAGCAATTTTCATTTGAAAATCAATAGAATTTCAAAATAAAGTCTCAATTACAGATAAATTACGCAAAGAATACACACTCAAAGCCTTTTAAAAGCAACGTTTAACCCGAGGGCACAATTTGCCATTAAGGATGCGTCAAATAAAATAGTCCTCTGTGTTGGTTTTGCATAGAGAAGGCAAATCACATAAATCTGGCAAAAAAAGAACGCATATATGTATAAAGAGCGTCTTTCTATTTCCGCCTGCAACGTCTTCTTTCACTTGCGGAGAACGCGAAAAACGAACAAAGAAAAAAAAACCAGCCAAACGAGCCATTCCCTTCGCATATTTAATACGTTTACAGTCACCAAAAGCAGACATTTGATGATTCGAATTTGAGATTAGGTATACGGTATTTCTTTTCTATACGCTATAACAGGAAATTTACAAAAAAAAAAAATGTTTGATGTCTTTTTCTTGAAGCCAGCAAGACTCTTATTAGATTCTCCACCGAAGAGTTGGAATTCCGTTTTGCTCAATGGTCGTATAGACTATATCGTGCAACAAACAACCCCCCCAATTGATTAAATGTTTAAAACATGACTGGAAATTTATGTATGCACCCTGTACAGAATTTTCTCCGTAAAGATACACGTCTCATATCTTATAAATTTTATACAAAATGCTTTCGAGGTGTTTTTACGTTTTCTTTTTAAAGTTTTTGGTATGCAATCAACATAATTCGATGGAAAAAACAAAAAAGATAATTTATAGCAAACTCTCAGTCCACTCTTTCGCCTTTTTGATTCTTAGATAGCTTGTATGAAACATCATCAGAGAATCGGGAGTTTCAAGGGAAGGATGTTTTATTAAAAGTTTCCGGCTCAACTTCTATATAAGACTAGTTAACTGAACTTCACTCTTTGCGAACGACTTGGCTAAAATTTCCTCAACTATACAATTCCCATATTAGCTGCGGATATGTGATACCTATTACTTGTCTCTTAAAAAGAAAAATTT
Organism: Holobus sp. GC000080; assembly: GCA_030556065.1. Classification (NCBI taxonomy): domain Eukaryota; kingdom Metazoa; phylum Arthropoda; class Insecta; order Coleoptera; family Staphylinidae; genus Holobus; species Holobus sp. GC000080. The sequence goes on from JASKGO010004664.1 coordinate 18,499, forward strand.
TAATAATTTGATTTGAAACAGATTGGCAATCTTTTAAATGCTGCAAAAAAATTAATATTTCTTTAAGAATAATAATAATGGACTCTTTTTTATTGTTATTTCCATTTATTGATTCATTATCCAAAGAAATGTTAAAAAAAAAGGTTTTGCTATAATTTTTCCCTCTTAAACATAATAAAAATTACTATTTCTTATCGAATAATAATAATGGACTCTTTTTTTTAATTTCCAATATTATTAATTATTCAAAGAAATGTTTCAATTTTTTTAAGATTAAAAATGTTAATAAATTTATTTACTAATAATGGCTATTTCTTTTATTCTAAAAACAAACAATAAAAAATAAACTAAAAAATAAATATTTTTCATCGAATTATAATTATGGACTCCTTTTTTTTTTGTTATTTTCATTAAGTGTTATTATCCAAATAACACTTTTTATGTTTCTATTTTTTTTCTTTGGCGATCTAAAAAATAAATAAATTGCTTATATTATAATTATTATAATTACACATTTTATTTGATAAATTTTCGGCTTTAAATTATTATTTCGAATTCCCATAAAATATTAATAAAAAAGTAATAAATTCAAATTACTTATTTTATTTTACAGTGGCATAGAGAAATAGTACCCTGTTTTTATTTCTTAACAGGGCAATTTAAATAAGTTCAAGAGATGCTTACTGATCCTTTTACGACTTGAAAGTATAAAAAAATAGTAAACACATAAAAAAGGCTCTCAAATGGCATTTGATGTAACTTATCTGCAGCACAAATTTAGTATGTTTTTTAAGCTCTAAAGTAGGCTTTTATTAATAAATTATTAATTAATTAATTAATAATAATAATACAAGGCAAATATCGTGGTAACGATTGATACAATACAAAATGAAAATAAAAATCTTTAATAACTTGCATAAAAGGGTACTACACAAATGCTACGAAGAATTTTATAATTAACAAATAAATTAAAAAAAAATGGCTTACGCTTCCAAAAACTTTTAAAATGAAAAAAAAAAAAGAATTACCCAGTATAAAAGATCATATAAAGAAAATTGATTATACTTTAAAACCATTTTATGAAGATGAAATTGAAAACAAAGCTACTTAAATTCACTTTAATGCTTTTTAAAGTTCTATTAAATTGAACGTTTTTATTTTTACGAGACAAATTTAAATTTATAATATAATTGTAATGGTCCTTGTATCGTCTATATCCATTAAACATTTATAAATTATTTGATTGCGATGATAAATTAATTTTAATTTCTCTGGGGAAATCCTCTATAAATTGGTATATACTTCTTAAGAATTTCCCAAGAGATTAGACAACTTTATAATTTCCGAATTCAGCTGCCTTGCATTAGAAAATTGCCCGAACCCTTTCGAAAAATAAAACATTTACAAAAACAAAACAATAATAAATTTTAATCCCCGTGTTTCGTTTGTACCTTGTACCTCAAACAAAGGGCTTTATGTACCGACAATACACATTCGTGTGTGCACAAATTTATCATCTTGTGCAGCCGGGGCAATTTTTTGCGAGTCCGTCGTCCGACTGACGGTTAAATTTTTGCCTCCCCCAAGTGCTTTACGAGCGTTGGCGGTGAGTTAATGTGTCATTTACACGACAAAGTGTCACGTGCCCAAATGCGCGTCTACAACACGTGCACCCAAAGAAGAGCAAGAGGGAGGAGGTTCATTAAGCTAAAATATTAATAAAGCACCGTACTATGGGGCTTTCAAAATGCTTCTCGCTGAATTATAATTAATGTTCTTCAGCAAATTAATTACAATGCTATTATTATTTATCGGCCGCCGGCAAACTACGGCATTAATTAATTAATATTATAAACATTTGGCGTGTCCAACACTACTGCTGCTACTACTACTATTAAATGCAAAATGAATAGCTTTTTTATCGCTTGTGTATCGTTATTGAGTAATACAATTAATCAATCACCGGTGCCATTTGTCCCCCAATTTGTTAGCACACTTTTCGCGTATTTATCATTCTTTTTGCATTTTTTTTATATTCGCTCTGTTTGTGCTTATAATAAATCACCGAAAATCCTTTTTTTTTCTGCGTGAGCGCCTGCTTTTTCTTTGACAACGCCAGTCTTGCTTGCGAATGATTTATACGTCGACTTTATTAATTTCAGACCAACTTTTTCTTTTGAATTAAACTGATAATAAGATTCTTTGTGCGAATTTAATTTTTTGCCTGCATTTGGAGAATATTAAAAAAGTTACAGGGTCATTAATAAGTACCTACTTACTAATTTTAAATTTGAAAACTTTTTTTTTTTTTAGAAAAAGTAAGAAGATTTAAACAAAGCATTTTTTATTAATTAATTTAATAATAACAACCCGAAAAGATTTACATTATACATTTTTTAGTACACAAGCAAACTCACTGTTAACGAAATTAGGAATTTTCAAGTATTTAATTTAGATTACATGATTACATTCTATTAAGGCAGTAAAATTATATGTTAAATGGATAAATTAAAATTTTCTGTTGAAAGCTTTGATTATTGCTTAATCTTATTAAAAAAAAAATATTGATTTGAAAATATTAAATGAGAATTGTTCATTTTATTATTTTAATAAGATTCCTTGTGAAAATTGAATTTTTCCTGATCTTTTCGATTATGTTAAAAAATAAAATAAAAAAAGAATATGAAACATTTTAATTATGAAGGCCCTCAATAATTTTTAAATTATAAATTTCATGAAAATGTCTAGTATCTTATTAATTAAATTAAAAGTTAGCCAGCATAAAAAAAATAATAAGTAATAAAAAATTTCTTATTTTCTGTTAAAAGTTTTCCTTTTTTTTTAACAAGAAATATCGGAAAAGTTTCTTATTTGTATAGAAAACAGTTCTGTTATGAGTTTGTGACCTGTACCCCTTTTTTACGTTAGTTTTAGCAATTTTCAAAGCCAAATTAATTAATTCTTTAATTTTCGACATATATAGTAAAATTCAATAAGTATTGAATTCTTAATTTAATTTTTAGCAGTTAATTTGCGCCATTAACAACATTTTTTTTAAATATAGTACTTTTCAATTTCTTAAAAAATAATTTTTAGGAAAAAAATGTTAATTTATAAAACTTGAAGATTAAAATTAGTAAAGAATAAAAAAAAGGAATTTCATTTCCTCAACAAAGGAAAAAAAACTATAACCTGCCAGTGAAGGAGAATTATTATTAATGAATGCGCCACATTAAAAGTTGTCACCGCGCAACTGTCTCATTATTAGCGCAAGACTAATTAAAAGTAAAAAATTGCAATTTCGCGAAATGTTAGTCCAACATGAACTTCCTTTTTATTTTAATGGAAACAACCAACCAACACCACACGCAGTATACGGTGTCAACCTTAATGCATGTTCTCTGTTTTAATTTGGAATTTTAAATAAGTTTCAACCATTTCCATCTGGCTTAGTGTATGTGCAAGTGTTTAAACGTTAATTGCGCCAACCTTCGAGTCTTTTAGTGGAGCAAGTCAATTCGTTGAATACCACTGGAATTGAGATCTATATACGGTGTGTGTACGTAACCCTTTTTCATTTAACCGTACACAATTGGATTCAATTAAATTAATTTCGCCGATTAAGTCAAGACTGGTCGACCCTTATCAGCTCCTATCCTTCTGCGCGCTTGTTCGCTCGCCCCGGCTCTCTGATTTAATTCAACCCGAATGTCTTTTGTTTGCAACTGCCTGCAATTAAACTTTTGATAAGATGATTCTCCCCAAAGCCCTTCAGATGCTGCTGCCGCGAACGTGAAAAATGTTCTGCGAAATATTTAAAACTGTCAAGATAACCGCACACAACCGACTCCGAGGTAAATTTATAAATGACATAAAGCATTCGACCATTTATTATAACAGGTATACAGCGGAGTTGGAAATTAATTAAGATAACTAATGTAGATGTACTTTAGTATAAGCTAAGGATTCTATCTGTCTGATGGTGAATAAGAAGAACGCTTTCCATTGAAAATATTGTCCGTAAAGTTTTAAATCGGACGATTTGACTTGACAGTATCTGCGCTTTTCGAATAACGAATTACTTAATAAACGTTTCGCCGAAGAACGTCGTGATTTAAATTGCAAGAAGACGCTTGGTTTATTTGGCAATTTGTTTTGCCTTTGCCAAGTCTGAATATACATATTCTTTTATGGGGTGTTCGAATTTTTCATGCAAATTTCAAGTCTACTTTTTGTTTCTTAGATGCAAAAGTAAGCTTCTAATAAGACCTCCAAGAAGTTAACTATCTCTATTAATTAGCAAAGTTCAAATTTATTTCAAAACACTTTACTTAAAGTAGCAAACACTGGAAACCTTTTAAGTTGTTAAGGTAATTTTTAGGTATTTTATGTTAAAACCATTAAAAACTTTCTTAAGTAATAGACAATAGTTTTTAACAATTTACTTGCATAACAGATTGTTTAATGGCATTTAAGAAGACTGTATAAAGCATAAAGACGCTAAAACTATTTCTTTCTAATTTCCATCAAATAAAAATTTGTAATTTTAACAAATAAACATTTTCATAAATTAAAAAAATGTTTGTTACGTCCATTAGGAAGGACCCTGTATATAGAAAATGCGTAAATCCATCCGCAAATCCATTTTATCTAGTGCATATAAAGCTTTGAATTTATATTAGCTCTTTCCTTTAATTTACCTTAAGTGCTCCGTTTTGCATTTACAGATTTGGGCGGCGGTTTTCGTCGTCCTTTTGCAACTAGCAACCACCACCGCCGCCAATAAATTCCGATGCGATCCCGGCGTTCAGTATTTCGATCACAATTTGCAGACATGCAGCAACTGCACGAAATGCGATGGAGCCGAAGAGCTGGTGATAATAAGACCTTGCCAAATGCACAGAGACGCCATGTGCGGTACTCTGGCCCAACTACTGGAAGGGACGCGAATGCGACATCATCGCCACAGACACCGCAAGCATCCGGACGACGGCGACGAAGAAGTTAAAGTGGAGGATGTTAGTGTTAAGCAAGAACAGATGCTGCCGATGGTGGATCGGGCACCGTTCACGGGAGCCGAAACGCTGATATGGGACTGGCAAGCGATTGCTCTCACTTGTGCCGTCTTCACTTGCATTCTCTTCTTTTTGGTCATCGCCGTCTATTCGATGCATCAGGCCAGACAGTGGCGAAGACTCAAAGAGAATTTCGATACAGGTTGGATTTTTTTTTTTACTTTTTTTTTTTGCTTTTTCGCTTTATCAATGTTGTTCTTTATGGCTGGTATTAGTTCTGTTGTGAATAATTAGTTTTTCTGTAGTTGTTGCGCATATAAGGTATATAAATAAATTGAAAGCGGTTTGTACTCAATTCTTTTTATGGTAATGATTTTTGCGTTTTTTAAATGTTAATTGTTTTTGTCGGTGGTTTTTACTAAGTTGCAAATGGAATTACAAAGCTCTTAATATAACAATATTAGTTTAGATTAGAGCAAAATTAAATTTTTGAATTCCAAGCAAATAATATGCAGACATAATGAAGGTTATTTTGATTTAAAAAAACTTAACTATTAAAACATATAAAAAATACTATTTACAACACTTTCAAAAACTTCACAAAATGAAATTTAACAAAGAAACTTACATAGAGTAAGTGTCTATACCCAAAAGTTTCTAAAGGAAAATTTAACCTTATTGCTGTTACACTTCAGAGAGATAATTGAAGTCTGCCTTAAAAACAAGATCTTAGAGTATTTCCAAAAGTATCCAGGAAAACCATAAAATTATTTATGTCATTTAAAATTCAAATGGTTATATTTCTTTGTATTTCCTTGCAAATCACAAATTTGCATTTTAATTCTCAAATAATCAAAAAAAGCTTCTTTGCTCAAATGAAAAAGCAAAATAAATACAATTATCCGATCTAAGCAACAGAAAGTACCCGGTGCACTAAACCAATTCTTACCTTTATGACATCGCTTCCAATGGCCTTCCATCTTCTGAAACAAAAGGAAACCATTAGAAATGCAGTTGCAAAAAACAAATTATAAAACAGCTTTTCTTGGACAAATTCTAATTATTAATTGCACAAAAGAAATTAATTATGCAAAAATGAAGGATAGCGAAATTCAGAGTATAGAAAGAAAAGTGCAAGAGAAAGTTACGACAATGGAAAACAAAAGAGAACTATTATAGTATCACATTTTACTCCAAATATGGCTTGGCTAATTAATTATGCGGTACCCATGGAATATGAATGAAGTAATTATTTAAACAAATAGCCAGTTCCGCAAGGACATTTAATATTTATTCGAGCAAACCGATATAGCAACCGAATCGACTGACATGAAATTATAATTGTTATTTCGCTGCAACGATGTCCTTATTTGCACAAACCTACTAACATTTAAACATGCAAACATTCCCAATAAGAACAAATAATATTGTTATTAATAATATTATCACAATTGATATTATAGTGGTAACATTTTCTTTTATGTTCAAACCCTCATTTATACGCTTATAGTAATACACAATGTTGATAATTGTGGTATTAAATCAACCCAGCGTACAATGTAACGGGTTGCGGAACATATGATAAATTCTTGAGCAAAATTGAATGGTGAATTATGTAAATCACTATTAGGTGATTTAATTAAACCTTGATGGTTAGATGTGATAAACACACACATACTGACGCACACAACCAACGATATGGGAATGGCGTTGGATAGGTGGGTGTATATGGGGTGCACACATTATAAACTCTGCTATCGATCCTCCACTCCAACAGGAACGAACCTAATCCAGTATTAAATAACAGAATGTAAGTAAGTAAATTATCTCGTGTTCAGACTTCAGAGTTAGTTCCATTGTCAGCAGTCATCATCAATTTAGAATATTGGCTCTAATATGGCTTTAATACCTCCTCAATAAAACATAACGCATCAACCACTTGGTTACTTTTTTTCTGGTGGAGTTTATAAGATGATTTTTATAATCATTTAATATATTTTTTTGTTAAATTTAGAAGTGATTTATTGTGTTATTTTTCTGTTTTAAATCTTTTTTAAAGGCTGAAAAATACAAATTATTGCAAGAGCATTTATAACTTGTTTGATCAATATTCCGTAACTCTAAAAAAACAACCAATTTGGATGAAATAATCAGATTTTATTAATTTAAAATTGTTTTACTTGGTTAAGGTTTTAAAAATCCCGTTTTAAGGTAATAAAAAATTATTTTTTTGGATATATCAACAGTTTTTTCAAAATAATTTTTAGTTTAATTTAAAATTAATTTATCATGGTATTTTCCTCTTATAAAAATATATCACAAAGACGGTTAATTATTGAAATAGTGTAACTTATAACTAACTTTTTAGTTAAACATTCTGTAAATCTTGTACAGAATGCAATTTAAATGAAATAATCAGCAATGTAATAACAAGAATAACATATTACAATGCTATTACTTTATTTATGACTCAAAAAAAAAAAAAAATTCAAATTATTATCATTAAAAATAAAATAATGAATTAAAAAAGTTATGTGCCATAGCATTAAAAAAAAATAAAATAAAAAGTTACTAAATAATTATTTCAATAATCAAAACGGGTTACCCATTTGTAATTAAAAACGAATAGCTTTGTAGACCATGTGCATTCGGTACAAAATTCTATTCAACCATTTAAAAGTGCTTGCACAAATGCAACGATAATATATATTATGCAATCGAGGCAAAATATGCTTGAATAGCCATCCAATGAATTGGAAAATTTTATGGTTTCGTGTACACGGCACATACTCGTACATAGCTACTTTTTTTGCTCCTAGCTTACTTGCACATTAATAACTTTAATTATGTTTTGCATATAACTGGTAGCATATGCAATCGTACTTAATTTTCAACGTTAATTAGCCTATTGCCTCTAAAGTGCAATATTATTTTAATACCATATATGCTGTTGCTTGTTTAGAGAAATATGTAAAATGATCATTACTTTGAAATACGTTATTTATATTGTAATAATTTTATAAAAGTATGAGACACGAATATGATATAAATTTGGATGAATAAATAACAATAATTACAGGGTAAATTATTTGAATTCGCTCCCTAAAATGTTTTTTCCTTCTAAGTAACAAATATTTTTTTAACATATCTAACTTCTTCAATAAAATTTTTAGGAGCTATGAGTTGATTTAAATAATGTTCAATATGTAACAAATTCCGTTTCGAATATTTTAAGAAACTGTTAAAAAATCACTCTGTATACTTAGTTTAAAAATTTACTTAAGTGTGTACCTATACTGCTATTAATAAATTAGGGTTTTGAATGGCAAAACAAGCTAAAAATAGTTTTTTTGCAGGTTTTACAACTCAGTGTAGCAGTATAGTCCATGTAGGTAACCGAGTGCCGTTTTTAACATTTGTGTATTATTATAATAGACAGGTTGAAGCATTAATAATTCACGGTTAATATAAATAAAACATACGAGGGTTAGACAACATAAATAATGACGTTTATTTTAGACCACGCTCATAAATATCAGCACTTGCACAAAGCTCACCATTCGATTTTATACTTTGTGTTTTTCAAATGTGGTAATTTTTTTAATGAATAAATAATTAAAATTAAAAAATAATTATTATTTTTAAATGGTAAATGTATTAAAGAAAAGCAAGACAATGTTAAAAATAGTGAAATAATTGTTTCTAAGAAAAGAAAACGGAAGGAAGATGTCTGGCTCTCAGCTTTTTTGTCATTGAAAAAAAGCATCAGTTTCATAAATTTTCATAAGTATATTCCTTTACACATTTTTTGTGATTTGAAAAAGAAGCCTTCTTAAAACTATTAATAAATATATTCTCAGTTGGCGTGAAAGAAAAGTAAAGAAATATAAAATTTTAGTTTTGAAGAAGTAATTTCCTTAGAAATTTGTTAAAAATAGTGTTACACATAAACAGCATCAATCTTTAAGAATTAGTTCCAAGAATTATAGCGTAGAGATGTTCTTTCCTGAATTTCTTAACTCTTGCTCTCCTTTTTGTACATAGAAAAACGCTTCGCTTTTATATTGTAGTTGAAGATGAGGATAAATCAAAGAGCACTGTACTTTATGTATTTTATGCGCATTAAAAAAACAGACTGCATAAATGCATAACAAAATTTTAAATGTAGGTTTTCAGCTGAAATCTGAAGAAAATTTGTTTTTTAAACATTACTGAAACTGAAAAATAACCGTAAAGACTGTAGCTGTAGAAGCTGTAAAGCAGGAAGTAATTTTGTTGTGAAATTATTGAAAATAACAACTCATCAATCTCTGAGATCTGCTTCCAAGAAAAACATCTAAGATGTTCTTTATTAGTATTTCTTGTATTTCTTATTTTCTGTAGAAAAAATATCAGATTTTCCTTCAGAGAAATCAAATGAAAAATATATAAAAACTGCATTTAATTAATTAAAAAAAAATCGATATGTTATAATTATAACACGATTTTTCACAAAGAAAAACATAAAAATAATATTTCGCAGCATAAAAGAAACTGAAAAGAATTTTAATAAACTTCAATTGAAAATGAAAATTAAAAATAATGCAAATTTCAGTCGCTTTGCATAACAGGAAACAAATTTATAGTGCGCCAGTTTTTTCCACCTTTAAAAAAGTTTTTTTTTATTGAAGCAATAATGTAAAACATTAATAACAAAAAACTAACTGTGAAAAAAACGTCACAGAAAATTTTCCATTAGTATTTTTTGTTCATTTCATAATAGAAAAACATAAACGAACAACTTTCAAAGTTTCATATAAATCAAAGCGTAAGCCAAAAGCACCGAAAGCATTTGAACAGAAAAACACATACTGAGAACATGACCGTGACAGTTATATCATTTTCAACTAATAACAATTAAATATAAAAGGCGACCAAAATGGGTTTAACAGTCGAAGCACGAATTACTATAACTGTTGTTTTTTGTATGCTTTACATTGTGTGAAAAACAAACAGCAAAAATGTCGCTTACACTATCGGAAAATTAGTCCATAGAATAAATTATGTCTAAATTTCAGTCTCAAAGCCTTCTTCTTCGTCTTGAGAAAAAAAAAACAGTCGCATAAAAGTTTCAGTTTTCATCCCTAACCGAACGCAAAAAAGCATCAGTAATACGTAATGCTTTATGAAAAATGTAACAACGGAGAGCTAAAAGAGTAATTTCCTTCCGACTAAATGCACGAAACTTTTAATTGCTTTTCCACTGTCTTATAATATGACCATTTCCATTTTTACATTTGTTTTCATAAAGAGTATTTTTTTCTTTACTTGGGCATAACAATTATTGTGTTAGATGTAGTTGGTACAGTGTCATTTAGGGCTATTTTTGATGTTTTCCACATATTGTACATTCTGTTATTTTTAGATGGCAATTGTTCGTTGCTAGTTTATCTTTGATCACTTGAAATTACCCATTTGCTGTGAGTTACATAAGTGTTTACGGATGCATTGTTTGATAACTACGTTTCTCGAGTACATGCATTTAATTATTGTTGTAATGGATCGCACTGTGCAGCAACTATCCATTAAATTCTAATGTAATGTGGCCTAGAAACGTATCAATTCTGCTGATAGCTATTTTTTTGTTAAACGAAATTTACTGTTTTTTGCTTATTTATTTCAAATATACAGGGTAAATAAATAATAAGAATTTTTTTTCTAAAAAAAAAAATTCAGTTTAATTAAAGCTTTTCAGTTTTTCTTTTCTTTTACAAGTAGAAAATTTAATATTGTGGACGATTTATACTTCATTTCGTTGGTATTAGTTAATTAAATATTTTTGCGAATTTTTCAAAATGTCAAAGGAAACTAAGCAAAACTTTTATAAAAAAAAAAAAATAACAAAATTATTTATTCTAACAAAAGTCCACTGTATTATTATAGTAAGTTTTTGTTATCCCATTGCCAAACAAATCAATTTTTACATTCTTTAAAATAAAAGTCCAAAGAAATCAATTTACGTGCAACTGATGGAAAACGATTAAAAGCACCATTGAATTGACTTTTACGTCATCAATGGCGGGAAATGGGTTTACAAATATAGCTGTTGTGAAGTTTAAAGTTTTTCAAAGCACTACAAGCAAACGATTTTTCAAAGAAACCTAATTTTGGCAACGCGACCTAAATATTATTGCAAACGTGCCCAGAATCCGCTCTCGAAAGAACCAAAAATAATTTCCTTAAAAATCAATCGATGTCTGGGCACCCGTACAAAAACGGCTGTAAAGATATATTTTATTTGGGCATTTGACGCAATTCGCATAAATTTTAACGCCGTATTGCAATGCAGTTCAGAGTAAATGCTAAATGTATAAACTCCGTATGTATAGAAAGTGGTAGTCGGTTTTATTTTTAGAATTTTTATTACTTTAAACACTATATAAAATCTCGTTTTAGCGTTTACGCTATTAACAGACTTGCAGCTCTCTATGTATAACATCCAAGAAAATTCAACCGACTTCTAAATTTTGCCAAAATAATACCAGTAGATATAGTATTAACTATTCTAGGTAAATCTGCAAAATGAATAAACAAAATTAAATGTTTTTCTGTGGAAAAAAAAAGTTTATTTTTGCACTGCTCGGTATTTTATGATAATTTAATTAACATATTTTCAAAACGAAAAATCCTGTCTTTTTGTTGTAAAACATTTACTTAGAAGAATAAATAAAAAAGTCCTACATAAAATGCAAATGATTTATTTATGCTCATTGGAAGTTCCATTAAAAAAAAAAAAAACTTTTAGTTTTTGTTACTCAAGTTGCTATTTTGTAAGTTCCCAAAAACATTTTTATGGACTTCTTGGAAATAAAACCGGTCGTCCTTCTTAGTTTTTCTTAGTTTGTATGTAGTGTAGTACTATAGTAACGAAAAATAATGACTGTGTCTAAAAGTGGTAATTACTGAAAGAAAATTGCTTTTCCTTACAGATGTTGAAGAATTATCAGCGAAGCTAAGCTTAATGGCTGCGAATTCGAGCGAAAGGGGTGAGGTTTTGGAGCCCAGCTCCGGTCCGATTCGTGACAGCCATTATTTGAACAACCGTTGCATGTATTTAGAGCAGCTTCTGCAAGGTACGTATCTACACAGTGTACACTTACTTCTACAACCAGCTATATGGCATTAGTGTGGAAATTTGCATACTAGTTTTAATTGTCTCTTTTAATTGACAGTGCGCAAAGAGAAGAAACCAGAATGTGAAGCAGGGAACGTTTACATCCAGGAAACATCCGGAAAGTTTACCGCATAAAACCATCTACAAATTTATACTTATACACATAATACCCCTATGAATAATAATATTATAATTACTTTAAAAGTTGTGCATTGTTCCGTCATCTTAAAAACGAAATAACTAACAAATGTTAATTGTAAAATCTAGAATATTTCCCTCTATTTCCAAGAAATGATATCATTGTACATATACACTGTATGAATTATTGATTAACGACACATTGTATAGATATAATAATTAATTTATTGAAAATTATTATTGTTAGTATTAGTTTCCTATGTGTAATTGATCCAACTAATTGTAATACATAAAAATTGTTAAATAGTATTTTATGTTCCGCATCTAATTGAGAAATCTTTATATGTATGTGGCAGTAAATAAAACCGACATCCGAATAGTTGCTAATAAAAATCTTTTTTTAGAACAAAAATCCAGACAGAATGTGTGGAATTCTTTTAGCGCGCTAGCTGCGAAAATCTTTTCGTAGAGATTTCTCGACTTGGTGCGCCCGAGGAGTAATTTATTGGGCAATGTTTGGACAATAGCAACAATGGCATTGCAGGAACTGCAAAAGTCCAACGAGAGAGACCTAAAAAGGGTGAGGAAATCATTTGGACTTAATGTCCAAGAGTGGAGTTAATTTGTGGCCAATTCTTTGCTCTTTTTTAAATTCTTTTTGTGTTAAATTGTTAGTTTTTTTTTCTTGGATTGATATTCAACATTTAAAATGGTAAATTTAATTGCAAATTCAGTAATTTCACTCATTACAACATTTTTATTTTCAATTAGCTGGCTCGCAAAAAAAAATTCTAGCTGTAAATGTGTTATGTAATTTTCTTTAAAGGGAATTTTACTTTTCATTTTTTACTATAGGTACAATTGATTTATGCAAAAATTATTTCTTAAAAAATATCCTTTTTTAGATCTTTAATTGATACGAATCTTCTGAACCACCCTGAATACACTTTAATTATTCTCTTAATTTATTTGACGAAACTTTGAAAAAGAAAAAAAATAATAATTTGAAAAAATACAATTGCAAAAAATATTTTTTTATAAATTTAAAGTGCAGTTGCTATGAATCAATTATGAAATGTGATATAATAATAAAACATAATAAAATATCAAATACTTTGGATTAAAAATTTGTAAAATCAAAGAAAAAAGAGCAAGGAAAAACAATTGAGAATTCTTCAAAGGTGCAAGTCTAGGCACAACATCCTTTGCTAAAAATAGGAAAATGCATGAATATGGAAATACTCTGTATACAAAAAAGCAAAACACTGCAGTAATTAATTATACACAACAGATGTTAAATTTTGTAAACTCTTAAAGCACATAATTAATAAATACCCTACACGATAAAGCTCCATAAACGGATCTCCGGTCTTAAATTAATTTTTCATGCATACTTTTAAATGCAATTTCTGTTGTTAATGAAGTCGGAAAAGTGGAAAATTTTTAATAATTATGTACCTACTATAAGATCTATTTTAGTTTCGTCTATGTTATGAATGGAGTTAGGAATTTCACTACTGCACGGTACAAGAAACCGTTTTTAATTTCAGTCCTCATTAATTTAGAGCACGTTTAATTTAGTTAGAAGTTGCTCATTTCTGTAACTACATACATAGTGCTTCTATGAATGAACGTCGCACGGTCGCAAAGATAACTTTTCCGATTCGGTCAGTGCTCGCCGAGTCTAGAAATAAATAAATCGGACACCTCGACACTCTAAGCCAGGATGCACAAATTCTTCGACACCCTTTAAATAAAAATTTTACCACTTTTATAAGCTGTTTTACACAAAAAAAAAAACAAAAACAAACAAAAAACTTTTTTGACAAGTTGAATAACATTTTTAGATTCATTTTTTCATAATTTTGATTTAAAACAGTAAAATGAAGTGCCTTAAAATTTTAAATTTGGCAATATAAAGTTTAAAATGAAATCATAAAAATAAGGTAAATGGGAAATGAAGTGAAACATCGAACATTAAAAGAAAAATGATGAAAAATGTGAAATAATTAGGGCGGATGTTCGGATAAATCTGTTCTATTTTCGATCTTTTTCTAGGTAGATATGTGCTTATAGCAAGAAGCATGTGACGCCGGTCACATCAAAGTTACCAAATTTTCTACACAAGCAAACCAAACTATTTGAAGAACGTTACAAATCTTCAAACGGGAATCAACACACCGGAAGGATGTCATTCCTTATAGCAGTCAAGCGGAAGTTCTTTTCATTAAGTTGATGCACCTGGGGAACATTCGAAGGGACCCAAGTTCTACTAAATTGGTTTTTAATTTAACTTATGCCATTAATTATTATTATTGGCAAAAATGAAGAAAGCTTATTTCAACAAATATAGAAAGTATTTTTTAATGATTGTCAATTTAGAATACTTGCAGATCTAGTTTTTTGTTTTCATTTTGTTGAGTTTTTATAACATACATTTAATTGAATAAATTAATTGAAAATTGTCTAAGAAATTTAATATTCTCTTTTACAAATTTTTTAACAATTCTACATTTCTCTACGATGTTGGTAATTTTATTAAAAGGTTTTAATGGTTTTATTTTATATAATTTTTTTTCATATTATTACATATGATAATATGTTAATTCTTGATAATTAGTTTACAATTTTACCAATGGAGAAATTAAATTGGTTGAATTTTCTTGAATGAAGCAAGGAAAAGCAACTTTAATTATTCCATTTGAAAATTTCAATGAATAAGCTATGCAACTTAACAAACCCAATTTCAAAATTGATTGGCGACTATCCTAAAATCGTTACAAGCGCCGTTAAAGTTTTCTTGCGAACAAAACACTATTTGGAAAATGTACTGAGTTCTGTTAATTATTTCAAAATAATAATAATAAAACTCCTAAAAACTAATATGGTGTTAAATTGTATTTAACAATTATTAACTTAAATTCCACTTATGGGGTTTGCTGTTCCATAAACCAATTGTTAACTTTTACAGATTTAATTAACGATTTATTATCGTTAGACAAAAACCAAAAGAAGATGCGATTTGTTTATCTTCAATTGATAAAAAAAGCTACAATCTATTGGAAAATTATTAGTGTTTGTTTTACTTTTATATGCTCTGAATAAACCAAAACTTTTATCCTGGTACATAATCAAGTTTTATACAGCATGGAAACATATTACTTTCGGTAATTACTTAAATATTAATTAAAAATCAGTAAAAATTGTGAAATTGCAACAATTAATAAAAAAAAATCGTTGTAATGTTAGTCAAGTAAAGAAATCTTAACTAATAATTAGTCTTTCAGAAATAATATAAAACTCACCAATGAAATGATTCATTAATGCAAATTCTGGTTGCCACTTATCACCACTTATTAAATCATCACTTAAAAAGTCTAATTAATAATAAAAACCACGAACGCGATTGTGTTGTGTCTTATACGTGTGCATCTGTAGTAGTGTACTGTCAGAAATAAAATTTGACAACTCCCAACTCGCAACTAACTTTTGACATTCGACATCTATTTACATATTGACAATTTCTCTCAGAAATTGATTGGAAATAATTAAAATTAAGTATTTAACTAATTTGTAAAGCCAAATTAATAAATTCTACAAGTTAAAACTAAAAAGTATACTTTTACACCAGCATGGGTTGCGATGGAGGCACTATCCCACGCAGAGATGAATTGGTTCGCGTTAAAAAGAAGCCAGAAACTGTAAGTAACCACAAAAACAAATAACCAGAATAATACTAAATAATGTAATTCAATTAACTTGCAGAAAGACAAAGATTCTGAGTTAGCTTTCCAGTGGCAATGCTGCACAATAACTCAGCAAACCCTTCAAGAACCTATAGTGGTGTGTGGAATGGGTCGACTCTACAGTAAAATTTCTCTAATTGAGGCACTGCTCAACAGAGAACTTTTGCCAGAATCTGCTAATCACATTCGTTCTTTGAAAGATGTAAAGAATCTGAATTTAACACCTAATCCAGCCTACAAAGATGTTGATAAAAAGGGGGACTCTTCAGAGACAAAGTGTGTTCCCTACATTTGTCCAGTTATTGGACTCGAAATGTCTGGAAAGTTCAGATTTGTTGCTCTGTGGAATTGTGGTTGTGTGTTTTCCGAGAGGGCCCTTAAGGAAATACCGTCGAAGACATGTCACAAGTGTTTGAAGCCTTTTGTTGATGAAGATGTTGTGGTTATTAATGGCAATGAAGAGGATCTCACTTTAATGAAATTAAGAATGGAAGCAAGGCAAAAGAAAATAAAGGAGAAGAAAGCTAAGAAGATAAAAATTGAACCTGACACTGTTAAGGTAATTGTTAATATTAAAAATAAATAATTAAATTTATTATTAATTGCTTTACAGGAAGCTGAAAATATGCCATCAACTTCAACAGCCACTTCAACTATTACAAAGCCTGCACCAGTAAATGGAACTAAAAATCAACTGCAAGCACCGAAAAGATTGGGAGCAGTGCAAAAAGTCGAAGAGGATGTTCGCGTTAAGAAAGTTAAGAAGGATTACAGCGTTGCTAAGGATCCCAATGCTTCTGATGTTTATAAGTCATTATTCACAACGCATAAATCTGAGAAAGAGCAAGTTCGAGCACATTGGGTTACTTATAATCCATTCTATAATTAAAAATAATACAATTAACTATTAATTTGTGTAAATTTTATAATATTTTTAACAATATAATATTTTAATTAAGCTGTATTAAAGAAAATTGAAATTTATTTGTATTTATAGTTTTAATAAAGTGGTCCTTTTATTTTAGAGATGAAGTTTAAGATAATGCTAATGCAGTGCATCAGGTGTTTGTTCTAAGAGCTTTCAGGACACTTTACCTAATTAAAGCAGATTGTTTGAAGTGAGTCGTAAATTTGCTTTAAATGCCAATTTTCTAGGAATTTTCGAAAAATATTTAAAAGGTTTTGTTTTAAAATAAATTAAATAAAAGATTTAGTTTTTCAATAAATAAAATAAAAGATTTTGTTTTTCAAAAACTAAAATAATTAAAAAAGAAACAAATATGTGACCATTTTAAATTATTATTCTTTCTTTAAAGTTATTCCACTTGATGCAAAAAATAATTTAAAGAGCAATTTGCAATTTCTTCTAGTTTTCAGTTGCACTTTCGCTGTCAACTTTTTATATTTGCTTGCTTCTATTTTAAATGTCCACAATTACTGCCAAAAAAGTAATTAATTCAATTATATAAAGCAAGTGATTATTAATACTAACGTTATAAAATAAACAAGGAGAAAACGATGGAATTGTCGTAAAACAATTTAAATTCGACTGATGAATAAGCTGAAATTAGCTTCCAGGCAATAATTATTCCTAGTTCAAATTACGAAGTAATATTTTATATTACACTCGTACATAGTTTATCATCTATGATTTCCGCATTTTATTACCATAAACTTTTATTTTATTGCTGCGCTCTTAAATAATTTACTTGCGAAGACCTAATTCATCTTGTTTATTAATTAAGTATGGCAAGTAACTTAAAAAATAAAAACAGAACAAATCAGAGAAAGTATTATTTCATTCGAATAGTTGAAATTGTTAGAAGAAGTCCTAAAATAATTACAGATTTTAGGCAAATTTTTAGTTAAAGAAAAGGTAAGCGGAAGAAACTAATTACTATCGTTTTTGTACCGAATGTACTGTTGTTGGTTTTCTTTTTGGATGGCTGAGCAAACGTTTTTGCAAAGAAGTTAACTTTTTGTTTACTTTTTAGGATTAAAACATTAAAATTTATTTGGAATGTTTTTGACCCCAAAAATGGGTCCCTCATCTGAGCAACAACGATTTAAACTAATGGAATAAAGTAGATTACTATTTGTGGAACTATCTAATAAAAATAAAATAAAAACTTCTTACAATTTGAAAGCAAAATTAGTTAGCAAAAAAAAAATGAAAAAAATGAAAAAAACTTTATTTTTATTTACCAATAAGAAAAAACTAAAAATTAAAAAAAAATGTAAATAAAATTATTATTTATTTGTAAACAATAAAAACATAATTAAAGTTTAAATTATAAAAAAAAGACAATTAAATGAAAGTACAAAGTAAGTGTTCGGATACTCCGGATTGAAATAATACTTTCAATTGAGTTTACCTTCGCGGGAAGTGGATGTAAGTTTAATTAGTATAAACAATGGAATTCATTAAGCAATCAGCATATTAAAGGCACACTGCATGGATGAAGTTCAATGGACAATCATTATAATTGTGCAAATACAATCATATTACAATAACAAGGATAACGAATGTTATCGCTTGAATTACTTTCTAAGCAATAAATGGCAAAGATAATTTTTAGGGTCAAGTTGTTAACTCTTTTCGATAAAGTTACTTCCTTTTATATACTTTATTCGTCGTATAGTAAATTACTTCTTTCCTTTTTGTAAATCACAATAAAATAGTAAATAATATTTTCTGCAATTAAATAATACTATAGAAATTCAAAAGCTCATTAAATTAAGGATAATATTGATTTTATATAAAAAAAATGCAATTACTGCAAGTGCAATAGTTTATTTAATAAATTTCTAATGAACAAATTGAAATAATTGTTTGCAAAAATTTGAAGTAACAATTTTCGAGGAGCAAAAAATATTTTCAAACTACTTTCTTTTGTATTTATTTGTTAATCAATGATTTAAATAGCGTTTAAAAATGCTAAAATATCAAATTTATGATAATAAAATAAATTGAAAATTTTAAATATTTCTCTTTAAAGAAAATTTTGATTCTTACCTTATTTTTTTATGCAGATTCTGTTCTTCTTTAGAGTTTCCTCCTGAAATCAAAAGAAATAAAAATTAATAACAGAAAAAACTAATTGCTTTTATAAGAACTTAAGGACTATAATAACTTTGCTTGAACAGAAATGAAGTTTTAATCATTTTACAACTTTTATTTACCTTTTCTGACTCTAAACAACTAAAGTATTTAAAACTTTTAAAAACTCCAAATTTAGTAAAAAAAAATCGAAATTTCTTTTAAATTATCCCAAGAAATTAACATTCCTTGTATGTTATTTTATGAAAAAAATATATCATTATTAATATTTATGAAGACGAAAAAGAGAAATTTAGTTGACAAAAATAACAAGCAGGCTAAAAACATCGTTATAGAAAAAAGAATGCAATTTCTTCTCGCTATGCTAACTACTACATATTAAAATATCCTTGTTGCTTTATTTTTTTTTTTGTAATTTTTGGGTTTGCTGAATTGAAACAATTATTATTTTTTCACAGGTAAGTAAATTGGCGATATATTCGTGACGGAAACTAGAAACGTGGATATCCTATATAACGTAGTTACATTTTTTCATTCTGCAAGAATCGCGACAAACAGTCCGTAAACAATGAAACTATAATTTTATTAATTGCGTAACAAAGTGTCAATTTAAAAATTTCCTATTTGCTTAGTAGTTAATTGTAGCATATTAAATTTTTTTTAAACTAAAAAAAATATTTCTGTAGTCTAAGAAAATTTAAAAAAATAATAAATACAGCAAATCTTAATTTGATACACTTAAATTGTTAGAAAATAATAATTATCGATCATGAACGAAATCTTTTTTAAATGATATTTTAATGAGTAAAAAGTTGAATGAACTACCTGTGGACTCTGTTTGCAACCGGTAAATGCTGTTGCTGCTTCTTGATAATGATATATTGCAACCTTCGAGCGAAAGTGCTCATAAGAAACGCTAACTTCTTATAGAGATTACTCGAAACAGATTAGGAAAACTAAAGAACTCAATGAAATTAATGTTTTCAGTTCATATAAATGGTATAAAAATATTTTAGAAATTTTATTGAAATTATAATTATTAAAATTATATGTTTTAGCCAATTAACATAATTTATACATTTATTATTAAACTACAAAATTTAATTTTTGTTTTTACATAAAAAATCGAAATACTGTGGAAGAAGTAAGAATAAAATTCTAGATTCTAGAATAAAGCGAAGAAGCGAAGAAGTGTGCGTTCTAATGGTTGTTGTGGATGTTAGCAGCCATAAAGATGGAAAGGAAAAGTGGTCAATTTCTTCTGGCGACGTCTTGTTATAAATAAAGTGAGCGCGTTTTAAGCATTCAGTTATCTTTAGTTCTTTCAAGGAGCAAATTACCTAAGGAGCTATCGTCACAATGATAGTAAGTAATATTTTACTTTCATAACATAATAATTGTTCTTGTCTTCAATTGATAATTTATTCGTTAATCAATAAATAGATTTGTTTATTTATTTTTATTTTTTTTTAAATTGATTTTAGATTTTATTTGCAACAATAAAAAGTAATTAAGTTTATTGATTTATATAAAATATTTTTTGCAAATGTAAATAATTAATTATTTTAATTAATTAAATCATTCAGTAAATTTTAATTGAAAGTATAAATAAGATTTTTTATTTCATTTTTATCTTCAATTACTTAATTATTAATTTAAAACAGAACACTTATTACTATTTTAATTTTTATTTGTTAAAAAATCTACTTAAAACATATGTAATTAAATTATGCAGCAGGAAGTATCCTGTTTTAATTAAATTTAAATATATTTTTCATTTATATTTTCAAATAAATAAATTGTTATTTTAGTTTATAAGTGAAAATTATTAATAAGAATTTTGTTTATTGCTAAATTGCAAATTTTTTGTAAACATTTGAAGATTTTAAGAAATTTACTTGTAAAAGTTTACCAGAAACTAAAAAGAGAAAAATGTCATTAACACCTGTTCAAAAATGTAATTTATAATTAAAAAATCAGATGTTCAATAGGAGATTCCACTTTCCAATTTTTTTAATTTTGCCAAATTGTATTAAAAACGAAATTTTATAGCTAAAATTTTATTTACTTAAAAAAATGAAAGTAAAATTGAAAACATTTTTCTAAAAGTTTCTAAATGAAATTTTATATCAAGCAGATTGAAATTCAAGTAAAAACAAAATTAAAGAAAAAAAAACCTCAGTAATTAGTAAAAAAAGTTGTAAAGGTATTTTTGAAATTCAATTTTAAAAATTTCAAAGTTAAAATTAAAAATAAAATTCTGTTTTCCCTTCAAAACGGAAACATAAAATATTTTGCAGTAATAAAATAATAAGTCATTAAACTAAATTACAAAAATTGATCAATTTAAATAATCTCAAAGTCCATCAGTATAATTAAATAACAAATTGCAAATCTTTCTCTTTCATGGCCATTAAAGCATAATTAAAATTACATTTTTAAATACTGTCACCTCGTAAACCAATTATTACTTTTTTATAACTAAATAAAATAAACCCACGATGACTATTTTTTTCCAGAAACATATTTGCTTCTGTCTGCTTATTGCATCAATAACAGCGGAAAAACCAACATCAAGTCCAGATGCCGGTCCAACAGCATCCGCTTCCAGCAAAGAAGCCACCCCTAACACACTGAGCGCACCGATACCCACAAAATCTCCCCCGCAACAATTTTACCCATCGGTCCCCGTCCCACAAGCGCCTCAACAGCCTCTCATCCAATACATCGGCAAACCTTTATTTACAACAAACCACCCCCGCACAATGCTGATTATAGCCCAACCAGCACTCGTACCGCAACATTATCTCAATAACCAAGCGCAAATGCTTCTGCATTACTTCCAAAACAATCCTCAAGCTAAGTATCAATTGCTTTATGGAAACCGCAATCGATTGCAAACCGCTCAAGCGGTTGCACCTGTTGCACCTGTACAACCAGTACAATCTGTGCATCCTGTGCAAACCGTTAGCAATTACCGCCTTTTGCCGCCTGTACAAGCAACTTATCCACCCTACGTGGTAGGCAACAGTCTTCATTATAACTATCAGCAGCAGCCACCTCAACAGCAACCGCAGCAGCAGCAGCAATATCAGGTGGTTTATCAGTACCAACCTGTAGCAGCACAAACGCAAAGCGCCGGACATTACTCTTCGCAAGGACCGCAAACTTTTGCGTCGCAAGAACAACCAGAAAGCGCTCCTCCGAGTGTTAAAACCGCGCCGCCCATTATTACAGGGTTGGAGAATTTCACGCCGGAACAGCAAGCGCAAATTAAGGAACAGCTGTCGCAGTATTTCGGCGGAAGTCTTCGGCAAATTGATAGCAATTCGCTGCAAGCGCATCCTGGAAAAGACTACATCCGCAAGTACCGCTTTCAGGTCCAGCAAGATCCGTTGACTAACAATGCAGATAATAGCGGACAGAGCAGCAATTACTTTGTGCCTAGCGCTAGCAACTACTACAGGCCCCCTTATACCAAATATCATTAATTTGTATAGTATTGATTTATAATATTTAAATATTGTTATAAAAAAAAAAAAATTGGAATCCAAAGAAAGGAATATTATTACTGTTTTTTTTTCAATGATGACTTGAAATTTCTTGTTATAAGTTTATTTGCCACAAATTGTACTAATTGTTAATTGTAAAGTATGTATTTAATGCGCAATTATTGTTAAAATGACACAGGTAAAAGTATGCAATAATATTACAAAAAAAATATGTGTAACGATCGTCGCGTATCTTGTGTAATTGTTGTTATTGTTATAATTCGCCGAGGAAATGGAAAAAAGCGACTTGCGAGCACAAAAAATGGGTACTTTCTAAGGAAGCAATGGTAACATTCACTTTTCTTTTGATGTTCTTGTCAAAGAAAAGGTAACAAGATACTGTATATTTTAAGTACTTAGAAGGTTTTGCTGAAATGTTTCTTTTTCACAAAGGAACAATTTACGTTGGCAATTTATCTTAAGTGTTCTTAAGCGTTTTTATATGTGTTTATTTATAAAATAAAGAAATTTAAAACACAAAAGAAAATGTTTGCCGCGTGGGTTTTAACTTTTTGCGTACAAGAGTAAAATGTTAAAATAATTGTATTAAATTAAGAGAATGTCTTGCAGAGCAAAAAAGTAGTTTACGCAGCGGTTAACAATAAATTACAACAATTTTGTTGTACGACCAATCGGTTTCGGTTATTCGCCGCATGATAAAATTATAAATTAGCCGTTTGGTTACTTTATAATGGTTCATTTTGGTTTTCATTATTATTGGTTTTCACTTTTTTTGCCAAGAAAATTTAACAATCCCGTGAATAAATTGTTACATTTGTTACATTGAAAGATATTACATTATTTTTCCCCTTTAAAATGTACCATTGATTTTTTTTCCGAGATTATTTATGGTTTATTATACCTTTATGTCTCTGTAAAGATCAAAGAACTGCGGTTTTTATTATTGATAAAAAAATTAATTCTTTTTTCAGGAAAATTACATTATTAAGTTTATGTTATTATTTATAAGATACTGTTGAAAAGGATAATTACAAAAACTGATTTCCCATTATTTTACGGGATTAAAGTTTAATTCAATAATATTTGAAAAAATATATGTGACTTTAATTCATTATTGTTATTCAATAAAAAGGTATTTAAAGAATTCAGTAATTAGACTTTTTTATTTTAATGATTGGGAAAAGACTTATTTTATATAACACTTAATTAATTCAAAAAAGTTGTTTTAAAACATTTCCAAAAATTATTTAACGAAACTTTTCTTTATGTTAAATCGTTTTCAAAAAATTGATTATAAAAAAATTCAATAATTTGCAGTTTTTCTAACTTAAATCGGGAACCAGAAGAAAAATATTTTTTTTAAATAATTCAAATTTTGAGCGTAAATTTCTTCCTTATTAAAAATGTGAAAATTATCCACATAAAGTCTGAGAAAATCGCCGCGCTACTTAAATCTTAATAATGTTTCATATTACCAATAAAGTCATATTTAATTAACTTCCACTATAAATTTAATTATATTATACTCCAAGTATATACAAACACAAATTAAATAATAGAAATGAATCAATTAAATAAAAATTAATCAAACCAAAAATATAATTAATCCAAGAACCACAAAGTGCATTGAAAAATAGAAAAATAATTTGTCAGTTCATCGCAACTAATGACTGAACCTGCATCTCAATAAAGCCAACGAAATTAGCCTGACAACCATTCAATACGGGCAGTAAAGAAACGTAACAATTCGGGTCTAATTTGCGCGAAATTATTTTTTGATTTCAATAAAAAGTAAAAAGTGCGAGTGATGACCACAGTCACTACTGTACTGATGGCAGCAAATAGAAAGTTACACTTCATCAACTTACATTAAGAGTGGACAAAAAGAAAAGTCCACTAAATCATTTACTTTTACGGTCTGGATTTATTTCAAACGGCCGGAAATTGCCACTTGTGTAATAATAATTGAAAATATTACAAATAATAAATTTCATTTGTGCATTTGCAAGTAGCCTGTAAATTTTCCTGCGATCGCGCGGAGGATTCTGGATTCGCAAGACATATTCTGCATTTGGCTCGTTTGTAAATCTAAATATCGAATACTTTCGATCGCTTCTATTTTATCTGATATCCTTTGACCACAGTGAACATTTAGCACTTACATTTGCATTATATATATTTAATGTAATAATATTAATAACAAATGTCTGATGAGATAGAGAACAGTCGTCGTTAGAGAAAACCGTATAGTTTCCCGAATGGGCAAATGGAAAGTTGTGCGCTCTTTGCAGCTTCAAATCAATTCTTATTTGCCACCGAACTGAACATGTTTGCGCACTTAAAATTAATTCTAATTACATTTAATGCAATATTTCCGATTGATAAAGAATGAAATTATAAAATAAAGGATAACAGGAACTGATATTCCATTTGTCCGAATCAATATTAATCTGATATGCGCATAAATTAGCGAAAGTTGTTGCATACCTAATTAAGAATCTATGCATTCCGAGAAAATTCGCTCTAACCTGTGGGCGAATCGTAACAACTCAAAAAGTTTCTTCTTACGTATTCCAAGCCGAGCGGCCGAGATGAATTTAATGTATGTGCATGCATTGATCTAACTGATTAGCATAACCCATATGAAATTTCAAATATACAAATCGTCCGAATGGCGAATCGAAAATAGGAATATCAATTCTCTGCGAATATTCAATATATTCTAATTTATGTAAAACTATTCCTATTACACTAATTTTAGTTTATTCATCACATAAATAAATTACGAGTATGTTGGGCTTTAATATGAAAATTGTTCTTCGTTTTCCATTAGGAGATTGTACATTTCACACAAAGATTTAAAATGCTTCAAAGATTGGTTTCGCGCGCTAAGTGAATTTTAGTAATTTTCATGTAATTACGAAGTTCTTCCTTTATTGCAAAACAATATATTATGCGGAAAAGAGTAAATTATCGATTCGTTATTTTCATAATTTTGTAGAAAATTTGCGAAAAAGCTTACTAAGGTAACACATTTAGTTATCTGAAATACTGAAAGTTGTTTTTTAGTATACTTTTTTACATTTAACTATTTGATGAATTGAATTTATTATGGGTCATTAAAGAGAATAAACGTCAACTTTGTGATTTATAATTAATGCTTTAAATTTTTTTTTGAATAATTTAAATTGAACTATAAACGAATCCTTTCTCTTTTTTTTTCATATGTAAAGTTTTATTGTGTCAAAAATCCAAAAATGAATTTAGAAAAGTAACTTTGTGGTTATTTTTGAATACAAAGGCTAATTTAATTTCTTTTAATATTAGGTAATTAAATAAATTCAAATTTCAAAAATTACTTATCGAATTTGGAAGTTTTTTTTTGCTATAAAAAAAATAAATGAGAACCTATAATCTCCCAAATAGGTCTGGGAAAGTTCATATTTTTATATATTTTCTTCTGGCAAACCTTTCCAATTATTAAAATAATACTTCAAATTATTTTTAAAATTATAATTAAGTAGTTAATTATAAACTTCTGCAAAAACCGAAAAATTAAAAAAATAACTAATAATGTGAAGGATTCAATAGGAAATTTGCCTTTTTTCAGGTAACACGACAATAAAATAATTTTAATCTCACCTTCAGTAGTTAAGAAAGCTCACTTTAAAATTGAAGCCGAATATAATTAAATTGTTATGTTTAATAAATTAAAGATGAAATTTACCTGAAACCAGAAAACCGCATTAAAAAATATAATATTAACAAGTAATTCTAAAAAAGATATTTGTGAGAGTTTCAATCCATATTTTTTTCTCACCAGCGAAATATATAATTTTTGTTCATCACATAATAAACATTTAATTGATTTTTAATCCGCATCAGAAAATGTAACAAACCATTTAATTAAAAGAATATACTTGAACAATGTTACATCATGTGTGTAATTTTGTTATCGACAAATATTTGAAATTCGTTCAAACTGTAATTGGTTAATAATAACATTAATCGCCGGCACAAAACAGCATGTCTAATAAACACATATGAATTACGGGAAATTAATTGGCTTTCTTATTACATAAAGTTTGGTTCATCTATATACAGGGCAATCATTTTTAATTACTCATTATTCATTACCTGTTGAGTATAGTTTGCAAACTTCAAATAGGGACTAGAAAAAGGAACTGAAAATAATATTAAAAGCTCAAAAATTGTAACTTTCTACTTTAGAAAATATGTAATTAGGAAAAATCAGATAATCGCCTTTTTAACAAGGCTTTTTGCAAAACTAAAAAAAAAAATGACGCCAATTAATATTTCACTTTCAGCGATACTTTTTATAGTTCTAAATTCGAAAATTGCCAAATTCAAATATAAAAAATTATATCTTTCACACTTAAGAGGGGCAATCTTCAAACTCAGAAGTAATTAGGCAGTTTTAATAAAATACGTAATTATTAGACTTATTTTTTAAAAAGTAGCAATTACGGAAATTCTTTAATGAACTACTCAATTTCCTCATTTCAAGTTAACAAAATTCTTTCACTAATTAAATGTGATCTTTACCGTTTTTTAATCTAATTTAAAATATGAATCTAGACTTTAATTACTAATAATTCAACAAATTATGACAACATTTAATTAATGTTTTTCAAAATTAATAGCTTTACATAACTATACTTTTAAAAATTATGATTTTTTTAATTAAAGCACAAAGAAAAAAATAATAGGACGCACTGTATACCGTTGGTTAGAGGCTTTTAATTTTAATCCAGTTATATTTCAGATGATTTAATACCATCACCACAAGATTCATGAATTTGCCACGAAAAAACTTAAGACACTCCTAAAAAAATAATAATAAAATGAAATTTAAAAATCCCCTTTCACTAATCTCGACTATTTCGTCGCGTCTCTGTAGGCAGTCTATTCATCTCTTTCAATTAGTAATTAAATTAATGAAAAAAAAATATGTTTACAAGATTCTGCGACTTGTTCGGAAACTTTGGTGAAATATTAGCACTTAATTGAGCCGCAAGTTATGCAAATTGACAACTGTCAATGGGCGGAATGCGAATTTCGTTTTCGATTGTGTTTTCCAACGCTTTGTTCTAAATTGCTCTCTTTACTCTGTAACCATCATTTGAAACCTGTAATTACAGTTTATAGTGATATTTTAACATCCTGTTAATTTATTTGAAGAGAAAAGAACAATTTCAACTGTTTATCTAAAGATTCTAAAGTATGTATTCATTTTCAAAGTTTTGTGCTTAGAATTTTAAAGAAGAAACAGTGAGACTTTCAAAATAATTAAGTTTTAATTAAGCTTATGATTTTATTTTTTCGAATTTATCTAAAATATTTTTTTCAGACGAAAGAAAAAATATATATATAAAAAAAAAACATAATTAATAGCTTTAATTCCACTACTTAAGCTTTTAGATATCCATCTAATTTTGTTTTTTCTTTCTTATTAATAATATGTGTTTTCGCTCATTTAAAAACAGTGATTTTAAAAGTGTAACATGTAATTTGGAGATGTCTCACGTAACATTCACTTACGTAAGCAAATGGTGGCTCTAAAAAATAGTGTATAATCGAGAGGAAAGATTAGCACCTGTTTCTAATCGAATCATACTTTATATTCATTCTTCGCCGCGATGGTTTCAAGAAGACGGTCTTGAGAGTAGGAAGGGAAACCTTCACTTTGCACCACCTAAATCTCAAGCTACAAATGTTGGTGTCTCAATGAAGTAATCTTATTAGTTCAAAAGAAAGAAGCTCTTCAGGTCGAAATTGTGCCAAATAAATCAATTTATTAGTTGTTGCACCCCCAATTTATCAAAATGGTAAGTTTAATTTAGGATTTCTTAATTAATTCATAAATTAATTAAAAAAAAAAATTTCGAAAATATTTTTATTAGATTTTTATATAAAAAAAAAGAATACGAAAATAAAATGGTTTAGTTTACTTAATTACATGATAATAAATTTTAGCTAAAGACATAACTCATCATTAGCTGATATTCACCTTTTCTTTAAAGTTTTTTTCTTTCGCAAAAAAAAAACAAATTCTTCATATAAATCAAAGAGTTATCACACATTTTGACAATTAAAGAAGTACTTAGGAGAAAGTTGAAAATTTCGAACGTGCCGAGAAAAGCTATTTGATACATTTCGTGAAAATATAGGCATCCTTAAAATGCACGAGACATGGCGATATGAACCAGATGAAGAAGAACATCCAAAGCATAGTGAAAGTGAAGCAATTTCCGCTATAAAGTCGATGCGTATTGCGGATTATTTATGAGATCTATATGTTTGTGTAACCAGTCATAAAACTTCACATCCTTTATGATTCTTTTCTTCGTTAATGTAACGCATTTTTTTTTTTAATTTTCAATAATAATTATTATATCGATGCTAAGAAAGCAACTTTTTTACTGCAGGAAGTAAGCAAACGTTAAAAACAGATAATATTAAAAATTAAAAGTAACAATCAAATGGTTTTAACAATTAAGCTTTGGTAATAAAAATTAATTTAAATTAAATTTCCGCTTCAACAGGTAATAATAACTGAAAATAACTATAAAATTGCCACAAATCTCAAGTCATCTTTATTGACCATTACTTTTAATAAATATTTAGTTGGAATTTTCTAAATTTTACCAATAAAATCACTAAGAAAAAGAAATCAAATTCTTAACATTTTCACATTTTTATTAACAATTCTTTGTCTTTACTAATATTTGTTTAAACTTAATTTTTATGGAAACAGAACAGAAATCTAATACAGCTTGAAAAGCTCATTGTAAATATTTTAATTAGAAATTGATTACTATTTAGAAAGCAAAACTGTAACTAAGATTTGATAATTATTTATTAAAAAATAATCAATTGCCACTTGAAAAAGTTAATAAAAAAAAAAACGATTTGTTGCTAGCAGACACCAATTCCGCCGTTCTTACTGCGTCTTTTCGTGTTGTCTACAATCCTCCTCCATCAAAAAACCGCCGCCTCCAGAGACAAGCAAATAAACCTCGAAGACATTGAACGCGACAATTTGCTCAGCGAAAGACGTACTAAAGAAACTTCCAGCACGCAGTACTTATCACCACCACCGCCACCCGCACCTGAAGAATCTCCAAAAGTAAACTTTGGTTTCATTCCCCATGCCAATGATAAGCCAGCTGAGCCAACTTATAATTACCACCAATACCTTCCGCAACAACCGCAACACCCTCAACTAGAGCAACCATATGAAATTCAGCCGCAACAACAACAGTACTATTTAACAGAACAATTCCCGAAACATACAGAGGCAGTTTTCCATTCGAATGCCCAACAGCAGCCCGTTGCTTATCAGCAGTATCCATCGGGAGAAGAGCAACAGTACTTGCAATACCATCAGCCGCAAATCCAATATGTAGTGGACAATTCGATTGCAAATGCAAACAGTGGTCATCAGCCGCAATACTTCTATCAACCCCAGCAATACCAGCAGCAACAGCAGCAAGTGATACCTCAGATAATTTACAATTTGCAGCCGCAGTACCAAGGAAGCGACAATATCCATAGTGTGGTCGACACGAAGGGCGTTAATATTCAGTATGTTATGTTGGTCCCCAGTGCGGATTACGGAGCAAATGAACAGCAGCAGATTCCGGAAACACATCAAGCGAAAGCCCCGGAAGTGCATTACGCAACTACACGGCCGCAAATCGAACAGTATTCGCATCAGCAGCGAAGGGAACCCACTTCGCTTCTGGATTCCTATGTGCCCTCGTATTTGCAATACCAATACTATCAAAAGCAACAGCAGCAGCAGCAGCAGCAACAACATTTATTTAGCAATAATAATGCGATCGACAAGCATCCGGCTAAAGTTTCTATTGCCCCCGAGCAGTTTGCTAAAACTTATGTTAAGCAATACAAGAACTGAACTGATATGCTACAAATACAGCATTTTTTTTAAAGCTTCTCACAGTTATTGCGACTTGAGATTTATTTTATTGCAATGCTGTCGGTCAGTTTTCTCAGATTTTCTGCTGTTATGTATTATTATTGTTAAAATGTATGTAATTTGATGAATACGAGTATGTTGTGTAATTATTAAATTTTTTATTAAACACTGTTTTGGTAGTTTTTTTTTTTTGCAAATTGAAATATTGCTGTATTTTTCAGTAATTTCTTTTCAAATCAATTGAAAAACATTTTTTTTAATTCGTGCAAATATGACAATGGTGAAAAATATTAAAAGTTCATTTTAGTCAAATTCAAATCAATATTTTTCCAAAATAAATTTTAACAAATAAAACATTGAAAAAAAAAGAATAATTAAAAATTTAATTAAATTAATTTTTCAACCAATGGCCTCTTTAAAAACAAATTTTTTTTTTAAGAATTAATGACACCAAACAACAATAATTTTTATTTAAGTAAATGTAAAAAGAGGAAGACTTAAAGTTCCCTTAGGTGTAATATTTAAAACAATTAAAGGCACACTGATTTATTAGTTAATTAATTTTAATTTTAACACTTGTAGACTAAACATGTATTTCCATTTAACATTTTAACCTTTCTAATACCTACGATTAATAAGAAAAAGCAATAATTCGTTAATGGTCCATTAATATAAATTTCTCAAACATTCAACAGAATAGTGGAAACGTTTTTAAAAAGTTAATTTCCTCTCACTTTATTTATTTATTTTTATCATATTCATTATCGTACCCAGCAGGAACGAAAACAACAAAACTTTAATTTGAAATTCGATGATATTGACACTGTAAAATGGAATATTTAATATTTATTAACGTAAATGATATTATTATTTAAAACCCTTTTTTTAATTAAATTTTAGTAATAAATGTCTACAAATCTTATTGCATTTTTTTATTAGAATTATATTACTGAACTTAATTGAGACAAGTTTACTTTTTAAACATGGAATTTTAACATTTATGAAGGTAAAAGTAACTTTATTGACTTTATTATTCCATCAATTCCATTCTAAAACCGATCGATGATTTGTTTGGCACATCATTAAGCATGTATTACTTTTGTGTATAAAATATATTTCTTTATAAGCTGTCTAACATTCTAAATTTAATGATCAATAAAATAGTCTTTCATATTTTAAAATGCACATAGTAAAAAATGTTACATTCGGTTAAAAACTAAGCAGAATTTTTTCTACTTTCTATGTTTTAAATTGAAAGATTTTAAAGCTTTAATAAAAATTAATTACTTTGTTGATGAATATAACAAAAATTAAGCTATAAAATTTAAATTAATGCATCAATGTTATCAGTTTCATCAATACATTATTGCTAAATAAATTGCCTTTAAATTTTTTTAAATACATTTTCAATTTTACGACACAAAGAGAGCCAATTATGATAGCAAAACCCCGAAGAAACCAACCGACTTGGACGCCACCCCCGCTGGCGAAAACGACCGAATTGTGTTGGTAAAACAAAAAAAAAAAGCTGCTACCTCCGATGAGTTCTAAAAGCTCTGGCTAGGGTTAAGATTATGAAAAAAAAAAAGAGTAAAGACAAATATTTTTTTTGACACTTCTTTAGATTTATAGACGCCAGGGGCTTTACAATATTTACAAACAGCTTAATTTTAGATGGAAAAAATTACAATTGATTTTACTGCCAGGCAACCATCAATTTGTTAGATCGTTAAACGGCGTACAGCGTTCACGTCAAAGGTGAAAGACATTTACATCCGAGATTTTGATTTACGCACATTTAAAATACTGAAAAATGGTTGTAATTCATTTGAAACACAACGACGAAAGTCAATTTTTATACGAGACACCATTGAATACGTCGATCGAAGATTTCGTACACCATGTAACGGCAATTTACAACGGCCGCTTGAAAATCGACCGAATCTGCGGTGAAATCGAAGAGCTGGCAAAACACGGCACACTCTATCCGCCGGAAATCCTCGGTCTGACCGAAGAACAAGTCGAAGATCTCAAACTGATCGACACGTGGGGCAATAAATGTGTCCCCAGTGGCGGATACGTGGAGAACAAGGATCCGATCGGTAGACGCAACGGCAAACAACCGAAGAAGGAAATGCAAGATATTCTTGTGAACACCGTGAAGGAAGCAAAGCAAATGGTATCGAAACATTTAGTGAAAGAAGACAAACGTCTTACGATGAAAATAATTCAGCAAGCTTTGGATTTGCTGAAGGGAGCCGTTACGATAGTGTATCCTATGAAGTTGCCGCCCCACGACGTCATCCGCTTGGAATTCGAAAACATCGAAGATCTGACTGGCACCCAAGCGTCGTTGCAAGTTATAGATCCGGCCGTGGCTCAGGTATGGTTTTGCGGAAAGGAAATGTACAGAGAAAATAAGACGCTGGCCGAATACGTGGGCAAAATCGAGAATTGCAAAGTTATCGTTAAATTATCGAAACGTGGCCAAGGCGCTCCGGCGAGAGAGGCAATATTCAGTGAAGAAGAGCGAAAGCAAATGATGCTACATGCTTATAGGAAGCAGGAGGAATTGAAGAAACTAGAGGCTGATAATGACGACTCTTATCTTGATGCTTCTTGGGCTGATGGAAATAGCTTAAAGCGATCGTTTCACGGCATGCATAATATTTGTTGGAAGCCAGGAAAATATTAATCGCATTTTTGCGTAATTTCAATCGATGAGGTTTCGCTTTTCAAGTGGAGTATCTAACTTTTTTTTATTTCATTGCAATTATTTTACTTAATGAAAATAAAATTTGTATTTAAATAATAATAATAAAGTTTTCATTTAAAACAAAACAGAATTTTACAATTCAAATCGAAATTACTTGTAGACATTTTTATATAATGAAGAATTAATCTCACAATAATATACCTTTAGAAAAACTGTTTCTTTAATTATAAATACCTAATTTTTAAGGAACTATTAATACAAATTGCGTTTATGAAGTAATAGCAAATTTAAAAAAAAAACGCAATTATTCTTTTATTTTTTATTTTTACAAAAATTATCATTAAATCAAAAAGTTAAATCGCAATCAGAAGCAGGCAAATAGCACTAATGAGAGCGAAAATTTTAATTCAATGGTATCGATACCATGCATCTTATTTTGCAGAAAAGATGAAAGTAAAGTTTTATACATAAATAGAATATTTTGAATCAAAAACTTTACACTTTTTATGCCAGGTTGCACCGTATTACCTGTCACAACTTAAACGTCCCTTAACTTAGATTTTCAACTTAAGGGTTAGATTCGGTTGCACCGTAAGATAATCGACACTTAAAATGAGC
>JASKGO010004669.1:0-22967 GCA_030556065.1 Holobus sp. GC000080
AAAACGCTAATTTTGAATTTCGCGCCGTCATTTTTGACATTTTTAAAGTCAATAACAGCAATCCAGCTAAATAGAGAATTAGACACATATTGCAATAATGAAAAACAACATAAACATAAACGCAGATCACCTGAAGAAGTTGCATGTGGGCAATACTCAAGTTGGTTAAATTTAAATGCACTTTATTGACAAGACACAACAATTTTTACAAACTTTTACTTAATAACGTAAACACTGATTGTTAATGCGTTACCGCAACTTGTTTGTACTTATTCGGGCGCGTTGACCAACTTGACCGACTGATACCACGGAACCAAGTCTCGGTTTCCTTCCAGTCTTCCCTTGAAGAAAACTCAGATCCCTACTTAATTAATTAAACTCAAAGGGTGATTGGCTAGTCGTAAAAACAATTTCCTTACTTAATCGTTGAAGTCAGCAACAATTTAACCGATTGATAAGCCCATAGCCGCAATAGTCATACAGAAAAATCAGCTTGCGCCACCGTGTTTGGACCACTTCAAAACTCAACGAAACGCAAATTTTTGAACTCAAAATTGTCCCTAGAATCAAAGAAATTGAAAAAAAGTGGGGGTTGCCATTTAAAAATCAAAAGTTGAGGTCATTTCCAGTGAAACCGGAAGTGATGAAAAATAAAAATTAACGTCAATCAATCCGAAATGTTGTCTTATATAAATGAACAAAATTTCATAAAAATCGATCGGTAAATAAAGAAATGAAAGGGGTGAGCCACTTTTCAGTGCCACCCTGTATAAGTGAACCAAGTTTTTTTTAAATCGGCTAATAAATAAAAAATTAAAGGGGTGCGCCAAAAATCGTTGTCTCCTGGTATATACAATTATTCATTAAATCTTTAAAATTTAACTAAGTTTGTTTACCTTAATTTCTATCAGACTGTGTTCTACCGATCAAAAGTTCTTCAAAATGAACTTCTGTTCATCGATTCTACATCGATTCACTTTTATAATCATTGGACAAATGTTCCTCCAAGGTATAGGTGTTAACAATTTGTTTATCAAAACTAAGAAAAACCAGGAAGCGGACATCTTTCCTTTTTAGCCAACTTGGTCTCCGCTCGGCCAAACAATCGAACAATCTCTTATTAATTAATTAAGGGGAAGTTGACATTTTATTTTTACCATAACTATTATTTAAATAAATGATAAATTAATAATACCCCAAGGATACGGCAATTACATGCTCTATCTTTATAACTGTACCCACATACGGGTTGAGAAAATGGCCACCCTGTATATTGGTATAACTGCGAAGAAAAAAAATTGAAGAAATTCAAAGTTTTTTTTTCATTTTCCCTATTTTTCGAGATATTGCTCACTTCCGGTTATGTTTGTCAAAATTGGGGTCCCGAAAAATAATCATATCACACTTAATTACGCTTATGATGATGATTTTGAGAAAAATAATTGAAAATGTGCAATAACTAGAAGACACGAAATAATAAAAAAAAAATCTGTTTCGGCAAAATCTTTATTTGAAAGTAACCAGATGATAAAATCATTTTAGAGACAATAAACATTTTAGTAAAGTTGAAAAGAGTAAAAGTAAAAGTTCAATTGTTTGAGCGGTTTTGTCATTTGAAAATATCATCTCTAAAATGAAAAGGACCAAGACCATTGACTAAGAACGGTAATCTTTGTGCAGAGGATGTGCAGAAGAACTTGTACTTATTAGTAAATGCCAAGACTTTATTTAAAATTATTATCATGAGGTTTGGTAGTTCGTGGATGACGCCCGCGTGGACAACTTCACAGAAGTAAACAAATATGTAATTTGCAAATACAGGGTTAACTTATTTATCAAGTAAGGAGAACATTTATTACTGGCGATTCTTAGCTTATCCGCTAATCGGATTTAATATATTATTTGTTTCTGTTGGAATGCAACCAGACTTGCTTAAAAAATACATCTTCAATAACAACTATCAAATAAGAAATATTTTCACCATAAAAAATAATAGCTATTTATAGATTAAAAATCGAACTTAAAACAAAATGAATAAAATTAAAATCATAAAAATTCCAAAAAAGTTATTTTTAGTCGGAAGGTCTGCAACCGAATTCACAACCGCAGTTTCCTAACCTAAAAAAAAGTTTTCAAAATGTTTGCATTATTTTGTGCGCTAATTCGGTTTGAATAAAAAAATAAACTTTTGAGAATTTTCAATTAAGTAATCATTTCAACTTGCCACTTAAACAATTACTCACATAACACGTATCGCGCGATATCAGTACAGCGACGACTTTGAGTGCGTTAACATTGCTGCGACCTTTGCATTTATCGTTGAGGTCATTTGAATTGAGCAAAAGTCACCAGCAGAACAACCTCTAGAAGTAAATTCCAAATTCCAGTCTCCGACAATGTCTCTTAATAAACTCACCATCGATGCCCTCAATATGATGGGCAAGAGGGTCCTCATGAGGCAAGAATAAAATACTTACATTTGGCAAACTAAAAATTACCTTTTTTTTTCCATTTTCCAGGGTGGACTTTAACGTTCCAATGAAAGAAGGCCAAATAACAAATAATCAACGTATCGAAGCAGCCCTAGAATCGATCCGTTATGCTCTGGCAAAGAAGGCAAAGAGTGTCGTGCTGATGTCTCACTTGGGCCGACCACAAGGCCAAAGGATTGCTAAGTTCTCAATGAAACCTGTAGCCTCAGAACTTAGCAAGCTTTTAGATAGGTATAAAGTTAGGTGTGTACTTTCTAACCCTTTTCCCAAATCCCTAAACTAAAGTTATGCATGTTTCAACAAGTGGGGTGAAACTGAATTAAAAAAAGTAAGTTTTTTGATTGTTCCTTTTTGGGGTTTTTGGTGCTGGTTGTAATGGTTTCCTTTACTTGTCTCTTCTGTATATCTGTTCTATTTCTGAATTTTTTGAACACAGTGCAACAAGATTTAATTGCAAAAAAATCTTTAGGCCGGTAAAATTTTTGGAAGATTGCGTTGGAGAAGAAGTGGAGAAAGAATGCGCTAATCCACCAGAGGGCACTATAATTCTACTGGAAAACCTGCGTTTCCATGTGGAGGAGGAAGGAAAAGGAGCGGACGAAAAAGGCGCCAAAGTCAAAGCCGATCCGGAAAAAGTGAAAGCTTTCCGCGACAGTCTGAGCAAATTAGGCGACGTCTATGTCAATGACGCCTTTGGTACTGCCCACAGAGCTCACTCTTCCATGCTCGGTAAATGCTCATCAATCATTTTCTACTAATCGAAAACTTACCATCCCTTTTTTCTTTTTTATGTAGGTGAAGGTTTTCAACAACGAGCAGCTGGTTTTCTTATGAAAAAAGAACTGGAGTACTTTGCCAAAGCTCTGGATAACCCGGATCGCCCATTTTTAGCGATTTTGGGCGGTGCAAAAGTGGCCGATAAAATTTTACTCATTGAAAATTTATTGGACAAGGTCAACGAGATGATTATCGGGGGCGGCATGAGTTACACTTTCCTCAAAGCATTGAAGAACATACCGGTAAGTCTTTGATTTTAACTGTTATATAGGGTGGTTGTGGTGCTGAAATGATTAAGTACATTTTTATAATAATTGAAAATCTTAAATTCTTCATGAAACGGATTACCCATTTTCGGGGTCAAATTTTCTGAAAACTAAGTAGGCGTTGTCCATTTTTCTTATCGTCACTTGATTTTTTTTTCTTTTTTATTAGATCCAAAAGTTTATTTTTGGAATTTCTTAAAAGTACCACCATACCATAACCATTTTTTCAAATAGAAGCTTTGAAGTTTGAAACCAAAGCGTTTTTAAGACAATTTTGTAGATAGAATACAGGAGGCCAAGGTTTAGGGCCACCCCTACTATTTTATTATAATTATCAATTGATTTTTATATAAATTGTCTCAAATTTGAATTTTGTAGAACTTCCGGTTTACCCGGAAACGACCATAACTTTTGATTCAAACTTAAAAAAAGTCCATTTCGTTAATTTTGAATACTTGAGGTGTTTAAAAACTCAATTTTTTATTGTTTTAGCGATTTTTATATAAATTGCTTCATTTACACCGGGTGGCTAGGATTTTTGTCGCAACCCTGTCATTTTTTTATTTATCAATCGATTTAACTAAAAATTGGTAACTTGTATAAGACAATATTTCCGATTTATTGACGTAAATTTCAATTTTGCATCACTTTTTTTCACTTTTTTGGATTTTAGGGATATTCTGACTTCAAAAATATGCGTTTCGTTAATTTTTGAAGTGGTCAAAAATTTAATTTTTCAATTTTATCCTAGAAAGCTGGGAATGCGTTAATTAAATGCTTCCCAGCTACTTTCGATTATGAGTTAAGTTGACATCATACCGCTTAATTAAAAGTTACCGAACTTCTAATTTTTGAACTAACATTTTTTTCTCGATTCAAAAAAAGTAATTTAACTGGGTGGGTGCCATTTAAAAATAAAAAGTTAAGGTCGTTTCCGGGTTAACTGGAAGTTCTACAAAATTCAAATTTATGATAACTTAAAAAAAAATTATTTGGTAAATAACAAAATAACAAAATGACAGGGGTGGCCCAAAAACCGTAACCACCCGGTATAAAACTTGAAATGACTATTTTGATTTAATTGAAAACAAAGCGAGAAAAAAAAATTAATGCAAAAAAAAAACATGAATTTTCTGGAGAATGTCGACTAAAGTTATACTTCCAAATGAGAAGAATAAAATAAATTAATAATTTTTTTTATCTTTTTAGCTTTCTTAAAAAATTATTTGTTTGTTACTAAATATGAGTTTTTTTAAAATTATTTTAGTGTTAAAACCTATAAAGGAGAAATAAAATATTTTTAAGGAAAACTGGACCAATATGAATTATTTTAGGGTTGTTTTCATATAAAATTTTTTTTTCGCTTTATATGCCGTTAAATCAAAATATTCATTTTATTATTACATTGCACGAAAAAAAAAATCTCTTAAGAATGTTTCTGATCTCTCCAATCTCTAAAAAAAGAAACGAAAAATTAGAACCGTTTTTAGAAAATAACAAAAATCAAAATGTTGCCTTTAAAAAAAAAAAAAAAGTGACGATAGGAAAAAATTTGACGCCTACATGTTTATTTTCTAGAAATTTAACCTTGAATTGGTCATTCTCTTATTTTTTTGAAGCTCTTCTATAAGGTGACACAGAAAAGTGGCTCACCCCTTTCATTTATTTATTTAACAACCGATTTTTAAAATTAACTTTTGTGACAAAACATGTTTTTAGTTTTTTTTTTAAGTTATCCAAGGAATTCATTAAAAGTGAAAATACCTATGGGTTGCCATATAAAAATCAAAAGCTAAGGTCATTTCCGGTTAATACGGAATTATTAAATGAAAAAAAAATAAATAAATAAAATAACTCAACTGGAAAATAATGTAATAAGAGGGGATCAGCTACTTTTCAGTGCCACCCTGTAGATGTTTCCCATAGAAACAAACAATTTGTATCACTCGGTATATTTGTGACGCAATCTGACTTTATCGTAATAATACCTTCATGGCTACTTTACCTGTTTTGTTAGGTTTGGTTATTTTATGTATTGTTATTTTACTGCAGCACTAATTTTTTTCACCATACTAATTTTTCGGTTAAAATAGTGTAATTTTTTTAAAGTTAAATAAAAAGCGACGAAAGGTAATAATCAAGTACAAATTTAATACAGCAGAGAGATCAATTGTGTTTTAGTCACATATTATTTTCCAAAATTAATATTTTTCATTTCGAATAACAAATAAATAAACAATAAAAAATCGTCGCAACATTTAGAAATTTACATACAGCTGTACCGAAAAGTTAGTCCGCAAAAGACGGCTGTAAACACTGCGCTGTACAGTACAGCTAAAACTTTTCCAACTACTTTCCGGTTGGTAGTTTCTTCACATTGCATTTCTTCATTTTCTCCACTCCTTCTGCCATCGCCAATCAACATATCCGGCTCGCCCGTTGCTACGTTACCACCACAACCACCGTCTCCTTCGCATTGTTCACTCATCTGCCTAGTTGCATTTGTATCTCCAATTCCATCATCCAAAGTAGCTTTATTTTCAATATGCTTGCTCAATTTACTTCTGTAATTGCAATATTCCATAAATTTCCTCACTTCTTTTAGTTTTTCTTGATGTTTCTTTAATTTTTCCTTCTCCATGCGGGAATCTACATCATCACTTGAACTGCTACTGGTTGTCAACGGCACCTCTTCTATGTCCTTGCTTTTCTCTGTTAGATGGCGTCGCATATCATTCTGTAAACGTCTTTCGATTTCCTCGGGGGTTATAGGTTCAAATTTGGAGTTTCTCGTTGAACTCTTATCGTTTGTTGTTTGGACCACTTGAGGTCTACCAAAAGGAGTATTTTCTATGAAAACCACTTGTGAGGTTTGCTCGACCAAAACTGCGGCAGCCAGACAACTTTTACTGGATGTCGTTGCCGTCAATGTTAACGTGTTGTCGGCTACTATTGAATCTTCTTCATCATCCTGTTGTTGCTGCTGTGTTTGTTTGCTTTGCTGTTGAGTGAGAGAGTCTTTGTATTGCTGTACGACGCGCATAAAGGTCGGTAGTGGCATTGATGGAATTTCACCGCTTTTTCTCTGTAATACAAAAAAATACAAAATTTCTTTATCAGATGTCTACCAAAGTTTTAGGAAAGTAAATAATGCAATATCCCCCCCCCCTTCTTGCTGACTGGCAATTTAACCTTAACTTAACCAGTGTAACCTTGAAAATGTAAAAATGCAAATTTTACGGAAGGCGCTTGGTCTGGTTTAGCAAGAAAACAAAGCGATGTACTAAATTTATATCGTGGGTTACAAATGAGACTGTACATATGGATTTTACATGTATTTTTTATACATGTGTCCCTATGTAGAGTATCAAATAGCACAAAGTCAATTGCAAGGGATTCTAAGAATTACAAGAGTTGCCTAGGTAATAACTTGACAGTAGCCGAAACTTCAAATAACAACTGAGAAGCAACTACTAATTTTACTTGAAAATTAAATCATATTACAACGATATTAAACCACAATATCATATCTTCTTAAATTTTAAATAAATTCAAGTGAACTGACATTTTATTGTTTGAAATTCTGGCGATTTTCAAGTCATTGCACAGGAAACTCCTTTAACCCTTTGATTCCCATGAAATTGACTTTGTGCCTTTTGATACTATACATAAGTAATCAGGCGTAGAGATAATGCATGTAAAATCCCTATGTATAGTCTCATTTGGCACACACAGTATTAAGATTAGATATGAAATGAAATAAAATAAGTACCTGATGATGTTGCAATTGTTCGAGGGTATCGTTGACTTCATTAACGACGCATTCAGTTTCCTCCTCGAATCTTCGTTCTAATGTCGAAATTTTCCGCTTGTGTTCGTCGATTTGCTCCTGGCACATTTGTTGTGACTTCTTTTTCTTGTTTTTACCGCTATCAGTACCATCATTGTTGCTCATTCCGCAAACAACATCTCCCGAGTCGTGTTTTTGTTGAATTTGTTCATTTCGATATTCTAACCACTGAACAGGCTCTTTAAATTTATTTTTAACAACACCAGGTTCATCAGCGGTTTCCGTACAAGTGCCATCTTCCACTTGACAAATCTTGGGATCTTCTGAATTTCTTCGTTGTTGGTCTCTAGCGATAGCTATCTTGAAATTGATTTCTTCCGTTTGCGCTACTTCCTCTTTTTTCGTGCGGGGCATCAAAATTCGTTGCGATTGTTTTCCTTTGGATTCAAAATTTACGTTGCTATTGTTACCAGAAGCCATATTTTGTTTGCCAGCATTTACATCACTGAACTCTTCAGGTCTTTGGGCGTCTATGTAAAAGCAACAATCACAACAGATTAAAACTAAAACACGGTCACATAGGGTACTTACCTTTTGGCGAACTTTGCTGTGATTGCTTCCCTACCGATGATTGCTGTTTGTTTAAAATGCGCGCTGCCGTAACAGAAGCAGTAGTTTCATCTACCATTGGTGCTAAAACCGGGGACTTTTTGCGAGTCGTAACATCTCTATTGGAAGCATTTGAGTTTTGCTGTTTGACAACATCAATCGGTGGAACTGTTCGGAAACTAGAAGCGGCCGCAGTGGTATTTAAAGCAGGCGACTTTTTGTTTAATGTTGTAGCTGCCGATGGTGATGAATGCTGATGGGCTGAATTTCGGCGCGGCTTTTGAGTGTTGCCATTAGTGCTACCATTGCATGTCATATTTGAAGCAAACGTTGCTGATCGGGTACTGTTATTGGAAGCACTACTGAGACGTTTACTGTTCCATACTATTGAGTGTTGGGGTTGCTGTTGTTGTTGGTGAGAAGAGCTGATAGGAGTCGATGTGGGTTGTATTGATGTTTGTAATGATATTCCGCCACTGTTAGGACTCTTCGACTCTAAATTGCGAAGTAGTTCTTCCATTTCCAATTGCAGTCCTTTAATTACTTGCGTTTTATTTCGTATCTGGAAAATAGCAAATCGGTTTCGATGTATCCTCTCTATAACCTTACCGAGTTTAAAAGAGGGAATGAAATTCGTTTTTCAGTGTTCATTGGATAGTTTTTTGTTTCTTTTGTTTTCGGAAATCATTCTTTCCTATGTGCCAATATGATTGACGTCACAATCATCAAAAAAAGTTTCAAGTGACTTTATAAAGACAATGCTTATAGAAAAATAAAAAATTAATAGAATGGAGTCGAAAAAATCTAAATATCAAATTTATTAGACTTTATCCGTATCTATTTGTCAAAAGTCGATATAGATTTTCCTCCCTAAATTTATAGAGGGAATTTCTTTCCTCATTATACAGTATGATTCCGTTAAGTGACCTTAGAGTATTGTGCCTATATTAATAAAGATATTGAAATTTTGTTTTCTGTGTAGTATTGCAGTGACTCATGAGATGTACAATTTTGGAATTTTTTTAAGGTTCGATAAAAAAGTTATAAAACAAAGTTTTTTGTTTGTTTTAAGTTGTATCACTGATTCAATTCATTTTTATGTGCCTTCAAAAGTTCTTTCATTAGGTAAATCACATTTATGGGTGAGATTAAAATTTTGCCTAGAAAAAAATATTTTATGTGAAAATTTTGCAATTTATAAAAAAAATCATTGCACGAAAAGCCGAGATAAACATTTTGAAAACAAAGTGCGAAGTAATTTTAAATAACCTCATAACGATAACTTTTTTTTCTTCAATTTTTTCGAAAAATGTTCACTTTAAAGCAGGAGGAGGATCTAGAAATGCGATGCCTCAATTACCTTAATTTTTTCAAATGGAACACCTTGTATACCGTAATTAGAAAGCTTTTTTTATGAGAGAATCATGAGGGTTCTGCTACTAATAGTTTTTCCTTAATTTCATTTTAAAATTTACATTAACCCACATTGGGCCATAACAAATTGTCTAGCTGCCTAGTCTCCACTGAAAATTTTAGATTAATTTGTGAAAAAAATTGTAATAATAAACAAGGTGTTCGTGATCTCCCCGGGCAAAATTTTACAAGTTGACCACAACTAAAAAAATTGTTTAAATTTGTAATAAAAATAGCAATAAAATAAGTATTTAAAGTTATCACGCATTTAGTTTACAAAATTTTCCTCTCAGTTTTTCAGTACTAAATTTTTCCTTCACTTTTAAAATATCTTATTCCCCATAATTCTTTTATCTCACTAATAAGTGTGATATATCAAATGAAAGGACTCATCAGGGCTTGTGATTATTGACTATAAAAAGTGTACAATTGCCTTTAAAAAATCATAACTTTGTGCAACAGTAAAGTAATTGCATGGTAAATAAAATGAGTAATTAATTACGCGATGAAAAAAATAAGAAATACCTTGGGATTTTCCATTGTTTCCTTAAGTTGAGCCTCCAAGTGGTCGATCACTTTACGCATCTGCAGAGCGTCCATTTGCTGCTGTTGCCCCAAATTGTACTTCTGGCGAATAGCGTGTTTCCAAGCCGATGGGTCCTCTTTGCTTCCTACTTTACCGTTCGTCGCCGCGGTCGCGGCTCCCCCGACCGCATTAGCCATTACCATCTTCGGTGCCTTTCCGATTACTACAGAAAACTCCGCTTCCGCAGCAACCGGGGTCCTCGATGAATGCGATTTGCCCTCTGTATCGCGTGTCGGTTTCATTTGTATCTAACAAAAAAAAAATGTTCAGGTTGGTTATTGTTTTGCAAAGTTTCGGCATAACCGGAAGCAACCAGACGTCGAGACTAATTTAGAGAATCCATAATTTGACTAGGGCTCTCACCGGAGGACGAAATATTTTTTTTTCAACACAAGCGCCCTTAGCTTAAAAAGTACCCCTGCATATTGATTGAAATTTGTATGGATAATTTATCTAAAGTCACTTA
Source organism: Holobus sp. GC000080 (assembly GCA_030556065.1). Classification (NCBI taxonomy): domain Eukaryota; kingdom Metazoa; phylum Arthropoda; class Insecta; order Coleoptera; family Staphylinidae; genus Holobus; species Holobus sp. GC000080. The sequence continues at coordinate 10,400 of JASKGO010004669.1, forward strand.
GTAAACTATAGTACACACTGTACAAAATAGAAGCCAGAAAAAAACTTACAGTGGACGGTTCTTTTTCAAAGAAAAATTTGCGACTTTTAGCATTCTTCTTTACAGTAGCTGTAGGTGCCTCCATTGTTGTTGCTAAATTTGGCGACACCGTACCAGTCATAACATATACGTTGTAATAATTTTCATTGCGTCTCTTTAAAAATGTATCAGCTATTGAGCAGTCGTTGTGGTAAATATAAGGCGCCAGAAAACGTGCGACTTGTTCCTTTGCAAGTCTTTCTTTTACTTCATTTTGCAGCAAATGTAGTTCGTCTTGTTTGTCAAATTGTACAGAATGAACCATCATTACTATCCACTTGCGCTGTTTATCAGCTGGAAGGCCAACATTAGTTGAAACCGCTGCTACATTAGTCGATATTGGCATCGCAGTGGAAGCGAATCTTTGCAATCGGCTGCGTGCTTCTTTTTCGTTCATTTTCCTGTACTGACCATAATCCTCAACTGTAATTGTTTGTGCAAAATGTTTCCGCTTCTTTTGGTGTTGTTGTTCTTGCTCGAGGTGTTGTTTCTGTCGCTTTTTAAAAGTGATTTCCTGCTGTACAATTTCGGTAATGTTTGATGGTTTTACTGGTGTTTGCTGTCTCTGTTTCAGCTGCATTTTTTGTGTCTTTTTCTTTTGCAACAGTTGCTTTTGTTTGCTTTCCACACTTTTCCTGAGAGGGAGCTTTGAATTGCTTCCCATTGCTGGTTTATACAGTTCTCTGGCCAATTTTCCGCGCAAATCTGATGCTTTCCGTTTAGCGTTTAGTTGCAATGGACCTAGTGGCTCCAAATGTAATGGCTTCTCTTCCGGTTTTCCGTTTCGATTCTTCTTTTGGTTTTCCTTGACGAGGCTAACATTTGGTTTTTTAAAAGTTTTAGTTTTGTTGTTGTTGTTGCCGTCTTTGATGTCGATGAGAAGCTCTAATGATTTGCTGTCGCTGTTTACCAATTTGTAAAGTAACGTGTCTTCCAAGCGTTGATTTGGATCTTCAGGTCGTATTTCCGGTATAGGAGATTTGCCGGTGAGTTCGTGCGGCATGCGGTCCTTGCGTGGATATTCGGCTTTAAGTGGTTCTAAGTCTTTCAGCGTTATCTCATCCAGGATATTGCTGGCGGGAAAAGGACTGTTTTGTTTTAATTCGTAGCGCGTGGGAGCTTTTTGTGTGTGCATTATAACGCTCCAGTCTTGTTTGCTGTCGCTCGTTAAACGCACTAATCTTCCACCGGTGTAACCTGCAATATTATTATTGTTTTTTGTTATAAAGCAATAAATTGCTAAGTCTAATGCGCAGGCGCAAAACCGCTGATTTAATGTCTTAATTTTTGAATAGCAGATAACTTATAGTTACTGAAAAATACTTTCGACTGATACTTCAAACGACCAAAAATAAAATTTTGTTTAATGTTTAATTAAAAAAAAAAAAAAAAAACAACAACAAACTTACTCTCAACTTTGAAAGCGCGATCACGCGCACTTGGATCTCGGAAATTTTGATTGGCGAACTTGGGCCCCAACTTGGTATTCTTCAATTCTGCATGATGCGCATGTCTGCCATGCCTACTACCATGATGGAGATGATGAAGATGACGCTTACATTTGGTTTTCACGCTGGCCAACACATTAGGGTTAGCGGCACTAAGACGATTAATAGCACTTGGTGAGGCAGGGGGCGAAGTTGCGCTTAATTTCGGCCCGAACCACTGCAAATCTGCTAGGTTTTTCTTGACGTAATCGTCGCTCACGATACCACTCTGGCGTGCCGAAGATGGCGGCGGTGACGAACTGTCTGTTGCGGCGGTAGATGGCGCACTTTTCCGCTGTTGTTGTTGTCGTTTACGAATATCGTATTTGCGTCGCAAGCGCTCCAAATGCGATTCGGTGCCTCGTAATTTCGGCTCTTTCAATGGTGATGCCATTGTCTGGTCGCTGATGTTTTGTTCTACGTTTTCATCTTCGGTACTTTCGTTTATTTTTTTGTTGTGGTTGAGCAATTGGCGATGCTGCTTGATAATCTTTTGCATCGTTTTGTTTTCCATTATGGTTTTCGTGCTAGAAATTAATTTGAAAATCTTAGCTTTTTTTTTAGAAAGTTGTAATGTTTTGGAAGTTTAATGGTATTCTTTTCCAGAGAAGCAAACTTATTTTTTTCAGTTTCACATTACTTCCGGTTATACCGGAAGATGCTACTAGTTTTCTTTTAAATGGATCAATCAAATTTTTAAATAATAGTTTTATTTCTTAGCAAAAAAAAAAGATTTTGTAAGTTTTTTTTTATCGCCTTTCCTTTTTTAAAAATATCGCCCTTTTCAGTTATTCCTGATAGAATTACGAGTTGTGTGTAAATAAAAAAATTACATCTTCCTCATTGATAGCGCTATTTGAATGATTCTTTTTTTTTGTAATTATCATTAGTATTTATGGTATATTAGAGGTGAAATCTAAAAAAAAATATGAAATTTTTACCATAGAATAACTTTTCAATTAGAACCATCATCTTTTATTTATTATAACCATATAACATTTTTATATTTAGTTTTATTGAAATAGCTCAAAAAGTATTCATCGTGGACTTATCAAATATAACTATTCGAATATATCTATCTATAATTTGATTAAATTTTTTTTAACATTCTGTACAATTAGCACAACAATACTAAGTGGAAATATTCAATTACCTTTGAACGCGAAGAAGATATGACTGTTCCGGTGATACACCAATTTAGCAAAACCCAACTGGAAGTGGGCGATATTTCAAAAAGAAAGCGCGAGAAAAAAAAAATTTCTACAAAATCATCTCTATTTTACTAAGACATCACAATATAAAATAAAAATTGGGAACTTCGATTTAAAAAAATAAAGTAAGTCGCCACTTCCGATCTAACCGAAAGTAACATAAAATTGAAAATACTTTAAAGAATAAAGCATCTGCCTAAATTAGGAAAGAAAAAGAAAATATAAAAATCTAGAGTAGAGTAAAGCGGAAATAGTCTTTTAAATTCACAAAAATGTCATTTTGTAGCAATCCAGCAGATTTTTTCAATTCTAATCTAACACAATAGTTATTGAAGCTTAAAAATCAATCCCTAATGTCATACAATTTTTTTGTTGAACTGATAGGAAAAATAAAAATAAAAACATACTTAGCAATTGCCATCGACGACGGATTGGTATCTTTGCTGCTTTTCTTTGCACTAGTCGTCAATTGTTTAACATTGTTGGATTGCAGGGTTGTTGATAAAGATGGGGGCGGCGGAGGTGGCGTCTTAATGTTTTCTTCGTTAGCTTTCTCTGCTTCAATTGTTTTGGTGCATATTTGTTCGTCCAATTGTGAGTTTTTCGGTTGCTGAAACTTTAACAAATCACAAATCAAATAGCGAAAAAAGTGAAAATGAATGTTTTTATTTTGACGATAGCAAACCTTTGTTGCACTATAATCTGACTGAGGCGGCAACGCTGATGCACTTCCCGACACAGATTCCACCCTTTGACGCTCAATTTCATAAACGCACCCTCTCACTTGCATGCTGATGTTATCCAAACGTTCAATGCTTTCCCTGAGTATTTCGGACATTTCGTTCGTGAAGGTGGTCAAAGTGCGATTGGCCAAGCGGGCATAGTTTTTATAAACCGATAAGGAATCGACGCTTTTGGTGATTTGTTTTTGTTGTTCGGCATTTTCGGAACTGTCGCCCGAAGCTTCTTTAATATTATCGGTTTTGGTTTCCTCCAATGGTTGCTCATTAATTTCCTGACTAACGTCAAGGGCCGCCAGTGCTTGCTGATGATTTTCTTCGGACGTTGTGGTGACTACTTCCTTTAGCGGGGGCAGTTCGCAGGCATCGCCGCCATCGGTTGCGGCCAGTGCCGCTAGTGCCATTTGCAATCTGTTCTGGACATTCCTTCGTAAGCAACACTTCCTTTCGGTCCTTGATTTGCTTTTCTTTCCGTCTTGTTTATCTTATGTAATCAGAAAATATAAATAGACCGAGCACCTATTTAATGGGAAAAAAATCTTTTAAAAAATTGTAAAAGTCGCAAAGAAATGTCTCTCTTGTATAGTGTGTGGATTTTACACTTCAATAACTCTTAATAAATTTTGACTTTTATTGTGTTTTGATTGACGTAACAATTTTGTTTTTATTTTAGATTTTTAATCATTTGATTCGTTTTTTTTTTTTAGTTTTATTTTGATTAATTTTACTCTTTTTTTATTCGTTGATTGGAGATTGTACTTCTGTTTCGTTTTTTTTTTAAATTAATTTCAAGCATTTTTTATTTGTAGATTGGAGATTCACTGTTCGATAAGGAAGGAGCGAAAATCGTCGAGAAACTTATGGAGAAAGCAAAGAAGAACAATGTGCAGATCCATTTGCCGGTTGATTTCATCACTGCTGATAAATTCGCCGAAGATGCTAAAGTAAGTTTTCCAATATTTCATTTTTCTTTTTGTTTATTAAACTAATTACAAAACTAGAAAAAAAATTGCAATTATTTAACTTTAAGCAATGTTAAATTATATATAATTTATTTTTATAACTAGGAAATACCAGAAGTAGATGTCAAAACGCGTACTTTATAAGGAATTAAACTTTTATTTCATATTTTGCTTTCTCTTTTCTTATCGTTTAAAAATGATGATATTTTTAATGATAATTCTTGAAATGTTTGCTCCGTTATATAACTATTAATTATCAATCAAATGGTACAGGGTGTTAGAATAAATTTAGGAAAAACAGATTTTTTGAATTGCAACTTGTTATTTTAACATAAACAAAAAAACTTAATATGTTTTTGTGAGGCTTATTTGCAATGAATATTTTAAATATATTTTTTTTTAATATAATAAAATCCAAAATTTTACTATCAATATTTCTTGAGCTTTCTTTATGTCGAATTAATTAAAATTTGATATTAAAAAAAGGGCGTTACATCAAAAAATTAAGCTATTTCAAAACAACTCGCATTATTTGAACATTAAATACTTTCTCAAAGATTTGGTTGTGTTTGGGCAGTCATTTTAAGAATATTTTTGAAAATGAACCATCAAAATTTCATTAAAAATAAGAAAGCCAAGGCTTTTTTTCTTTTAAACCTAAGCAATATTCTTCCCCTCAGCATAATTTATTTATTATGAAAAAGAAAAATAATACAATACAAAGTGTTGATTTTTTAATAAGAAACTTTCTATAATTCAGTATAAATTTATACTCTTTAAAAAAATAATTAATTTAATACTTAAAAATGTCAATAATGTCAATAAGGATCAATTACCACTTTATTTCCATATCAAATAGCTTGCTTGGAATAAATTAACCAAGAAATCGATGATTTTGGAGACATATTTGATTTTTGCATTCGGATATAAGTTGAGGGTAAAATTCTATCCATTTAACGAAATCTTTAACTTCTGAACTATAGAAGTTAGTTACCCAATACGGGTTGAGAAAATAGCCACCCGGTTTATCATACGTGAGAGCGAAACCTAAGTATATTCAAGGGAAAAAATATTCCAAGGGAATTATTGTATTTTTTTCAACAATCATTACTCGTTAACTGGCTAACAAAATTATGAAAATTAAATAAATAATAATTTTAAATGCCCTTATTTTAATTTTTTTAAATTTGACGCTTTTAGTTGTATTCAAAATTAATGCTTCACAGGGTATTCCATTTGAAAAGAATTAATATAATTTAGTTAATGCGTTTCATGATCCTTCTCTGTAACCGTGTTATTTTTTAGTAATTAAAATTAGGGTACTTAAAATTACTGTCGACTGTGAAACATCAAAGAAAGGATTTTATTGGGAAGTATAAATATTAATTACAACATTTATATTGATTCCATTTAAAAAACAAAACTTTGTATTGCCACTATTTTATCGAATGCTGATCCCATATATATCCATCCCTACAATAAACAAAAACAAAATTTAATTATCTTTATTAATACTAATACACATTTCTTAGAATTACTAAGAATTACTAATACTAAAATATTAACACTCACCGAAAATAATTTACGTTTTTTTCTTGTTTACAGGTTAGTCACGCCGAGGTAGCTAAAGGAGGCATCCCGGACGGTTGGATGGGCTTAGACATTGGACCACAAACAATCGCCAATTTCACAGCTCCAATTTCTAGGGCCAAAACGATCGTCTGGAACGGGTAATACAAATGAACAAAATAAAACAATAAAATACCACTTACCACTAATTGTTTAAACACTTTTAACAATAGTCCGGCCGGCGTTTTCGAATTCGACAACTTTGCCAAGGGCACCAAGGCCATGATGGACGCCGTTGTAGGCACGACGGCCACAAATGGCGCTATTTCGATCATCGGTGGTGGCGATACGGCTACTTGCTGCAAGAAATGGGGTACCGAATCGAAAGTATCACACGTGTCCACTGGAGGCGGCGCCTCTTTGGAACTTCTCGAAGGAAAATTGCTGCCTGGAGTGGCTGCCCTCACTGACCGCTCATAAGTCACATTCCCATAGAAAAATTCCTTTTTTTGTATATAAAAAAAAAAACAGGGTGTTTTCTACAAATAGTCTCGTACTGTACTGATTAATAAAATTATTCAAAGCGTCACCTAACTTAACCAATAAGCAATTTGTAAATTTTAGAAAGTTTAACAAAGTAAATACAATTGAAGTAAACAGGGTCCGTATATTTTGATTATTGCCTTTGCAGTCCACAATTTAACGAAATTGTCAGAGTGAATTTATTGTTATATAAACTTACATGTTAATGAAACTAACTAATAAATAATAAAATTCTTATGCATTACTTTTACAATTGTTGTTGTGAATTGAAAGCGATGAATGGCAATGACGACTGTGTTTGAGTAGATTGTCGCTGCGGGAAAAGGTTTTCGGACATTCCATACAAGCGAAGGTTTTCAAACCAGTGTGTAAGACGCAGTGTCGCAATAAATGCTCTTTGCGTTTAAAGCATCGACTACAAGTGTTGCACTGAAAGGGTTTCGCTCCTAAATGGATCTTCTCGTGTTGATACAGATGCTCGCGACGTTTAAAACTCTTGTCACAAGTGTGACATACATAGTTTCTGCTTTGGAATTCTTTTTTCGGCTCCTCAATTGATATTTGCTGACTTTCCACCGTTGGTTGAAGTCTATCAATTGTTTTTGTCCGTGTTATGTGAATAGGTCCCAGCAAACGTATTTTCGGTGTCTAAAACAGAAGTTTTAATTGTCTGTCATTGCTTTGATTATTTGCAAATGCTACCTTTGGTTCATCAGCTGGTTGAGGCAACAATACTGATGTTAAAGGAGACTCATCTGAATCTTTAATATAAATCTAAAATTATTTGGCTTAATCACTATACTATTAAAATAAGTGAATGTAGAAAATTACTTTTCCGGTACTTTGAAAGTCGGCATTGGTTTCGTGGTTTTTGTAACAGGTATTGAGCAGTTCATTGGCTTTGATAGTTTGCTCTCGAAGGTTGTAAGCTTGTTCCAATTTTAATACGCAATCCGAACATATGAGTTTCGGCAAACGATCGGCTGACTTCACCTGCATATTAACGGTTTTGATTAAGAAAACAGTCACTGGCAATTATACCTAAATAAATAAGATATTGAAACCTTTATTCCAAGGAGTTGTTCCATTTTGAACTGTACGTTCATTTCTTTGCCTACGCCACGCAATATTTGTATTCTTTTATCGGGGTTTGTAAATTGGGCGCACATTCTGCAAAGTTCACTAAATGATACTCGTTTGTAGCTCATTTTTCAAACAAAATTTTTGAAATATTAATTTTTTGTTTTTGTAATTTTTGGTTAGGTTATTGAACGGCTAACATTATGCAACACAAATTACAATGTCAAGTTGAAGGTTACCACCACCACCGATTCAAATTCAAAGTTAACGTTTTTTGTTTTGTTCCTAATTAGCACGATTAGGTTTTCGAACTGCGGATTCAACCCAATGGAGTATTATAATAGCTTACACTATAATACACAAAATCGATTTCTTCTCATAAAATCATTTTCGTACAAATGTCGTACAAAATTTTTAGGGCCTGAATATATGTTTTTTTCAATACTCTTCTAGCAGTTTCTTTTGAAACGTTCAGGTTCATTGCAATTTCTTGCATTGAAATCGAATGATTTAAATTTACAAGGGCCAAAATATTTGTTTCATTCAACTTCTTCATCAACAATGTAACGTGGTAGACGCACTCTGTTCCTGTCCCCTTGTACACACTGCTCGAGTTTTTTAAAATATCCGATTGGGGTGCCGTATTTCCGGATAGCGTTGTGAATATAAATTTGAGGCCGCCACACTATTTTTAATACACTAACCATAAACTAATAACATATCCACTTTTTCACTATGATTGTAAGTCATTTTTAATAAGAAAATTACAAAAAAAACAGTAATTATAGCGAAAATAGATAGCTGATGAAACAATTGCTTTTGCAATTGGTATCCATAGCAACCATCAGGGGCACCAACATTATAAATAATAATAACTGAGATTTCAGTCACTTAGTATTAGTTATTACCCAAAAATCATTTCCTTACTACATTTTCAATATTCACTCAATAAAAAATTTACATTATTGATACGGTGTCATTATCACACATAATCTCAGGTGGCTGGGAAGAATTAAAACTATTCACAGCCTCCTAAGATGTAATTTAATGATTTAATTTAAGACCACTTCAAAAATTAAAAATTAACGATATTCATATTTTTGAACTCAGAATTAACTCTAGAATCTAAAAAATAAAAAAAATGTAGTAGATGCCTTTTAAAAATTAAAGTTTGAGGCCATTTCCGGCTAAACCGGAAGTACTTCAAAATTAAAATTTGTGCCAATAAATCGGAAATATTATCTAATACAAGTGAACAAATTTTTGTAAAAATCAGGTGGTTAACAAAAAAAAAGTGCCAGTGGTGACCCTAAAATCAAGGCCACCCGGTATATTCATTATTTAAATTCGACTTTGAAATACTAAGCCAGAACTGGCATAAAAAGAAGAAATATTTTATTTACTAGCTGTGCTCATATCCTATGTTATTTTATTCATTTTCTGTAATAATTGAATTATATTGATTTTATTTAGCAATCTCTGCTATAAAAAACAAAGTTATTATTATTAGATATTTACCTGCGATATTTGCTATTCTTGTGATATATTCTACATTAACTTCAAAATTTTAAACATGAATTTTACGCTCAACTTATATCCCGTTATAAAAATCGAATATTTCTTCTGGTTCTCGAATTATTCTGAAAAAAAAAAAAAAACAGAATATTGCCAATTTGTTTGATAATTTATTCCCTTAGAACTATTTGACTTAGAAAAAAAGTAATTATTGCTTTCGATAGAAATTTTTAAATCAATCTAAATAATATACAAAAAAACCCATTGCCGCTTTGCTTATTTTTACCTTTTAAGCAAGCTTAGGAAATTTTGTAAAATTATTTTGATCGCTCTTAAAAATATCAAATAGGAACTATTATTACTATTAGTTATTACTTTATTGTTGTGACAGAGACAAATAGTTTTCCTGGAATAAATTACCAAAGAAATAAAAAAATTGAAAACATATGATTTGTCTTACGGTTTTTTAAGTACTTACATTTTGCTGAAAATTTTTGTGTTTAGAATACATTAATAAATTTAAATTTAAAATATAAATAAACCCACCCTGTATAATATCAAGCCTAAATTTTTATGATGCATATACAGTATTGATTAATATAAATAAATTAAAAATAAATTTCAAGTAAAAACATGTTTTTCAAAATATGTGTCTAATTTATTTTTAAGAACATAAAGTTATTTTTTTTGTACTTCTTCTCAGCTTTAATGTGTCATTTTGGCTTCGCCTTTAAACTACATTCCGTCGTTTCGATTTTTTAATTTAATATGCTATGAAATCTCCAAACATTTCGGATCACCGAAAAAGTGGTGTTTTTTTAATACAATTTGTCGGAAAAGAAGCATTTTTTTTCGGATTGAAATTTGTCTTAATATATTCTGTAAATCCTTTTCTGTCCAAAATGGATTTTTTTTAAATCTAAATGTTTTAGATAAAATGGGTTGTGTTCAATTTTTTTTTAACGTTTTAAATGAATTATTTTTTTTATTTACAAAGTGGTTTCGAAGTATTCCGTTGGCTCAGCATCTAATTGTAATTTGTATGTTAAATTGGAGCATTAAAGATTAATGCAAAGCAAACTGAAAACAGAGCCAAATTATCAAAATGTACCTGTTCGGGAACCAAAACTAACTAAATCGAATGAATTTAGTACTTTACAAGGTCCCCCGCGGTTTAGAAAAGATTAAAGATTTTAGGATTCGATCCGAGCAACTCTTTACTAACTCCTTCATGATTCGAATGCAATAATCCTTTTTTCGCTGACTCAATAAGCAAAACTCGCATATTCAGTAATTCCCTTGCTCTGAGTGATTCAAAAACCAAAAGGAGCGGACTATTGCTCTGTGTATCTGATAAAAAAAAACCGCTTTTTCTCACAGAGCCAAAATCTCACCAATGGTGTGTAAAGCGGCAAGGCTAAGATCCCCACTTAAGGGTTCGTGTTAGGAATGGAGCGGAGGGCTCCGACACATTCCGACAAGAGTGTGTTTGTTTAAGCTGTGGTACAGTTACAGACAGTTCAGAAGTGTCTGGACCAGTCACAGACCAGTGTCGCATGATGCAACCATTATTAAGTGCAATTTTACTCAAAATTAATTTCTAAACAAACTAAAAGTCGAATGGTATCCACACCACAAGTGAATACCCTAATGCTTTTTTCCAAAAAAGAAGAAATACTTCTGTTCGTAACTGCTGTGGTGCTCAGTTAGTTAGTTAAGTGTGCGGGTAGTGAAGAGTTATCGGATGAAGAGTTGTTCCATCGAGAAAACGAGCAAGGATCATCAAAGCAACGGAAGGAACGAATGTGGCGACAGCGCTCTTCTCGTAGGAATTGAGGAAATGTTTGAACGACTGTTGGACGGAATTGCAAATCTCGTTTCTCAGGTAACCGGCATGAAAGCCTTAATATCATCGTTCATTGATGCTATCACAGTATACAAACAATGTGCAAATGTTTCGAATGAAAATGCTGTATTTCGTTTAAACAAACATGCTGCGCGACCTTGGCAGGTAACAAAGGCAGCGAACTCAGAACGTTAAAACATGCATTTGGCAAAAGTACCCCTCTGCATAAAATTTTCTGAGAACTACTTTCAAAAGAACTAGGAAAGGGAGAACATCCGGACATCATTGTTAGCAAATGCCTCACTCCCTGTCGGCACCTTTGATCTTCGTGACAGTGTTGCCAGTGAAATAAGTATTTTCGTACCAACTGTAGTCACAAAATGTACCATTTTCTCATAAAATGTACCAATTACAGAAAGTATAGTGGTGGGGGTAATACGAAGCTAAAAAAGGGTTAAATTAAAAAGTTATTGTCGATATAATGATCGAATAGGGTACATATTACATTTTAAAGTTGTATTTTAAATTTAAAATATTTTATTAAAGAATAAAAAATACATTTCTTTTTTACAAATAAGAATGGTGATTACCAAAGTAGAAATAAAAGTTAATTACTAAATTAATTATTTCCCGATTAATTTTCATATTGGATATTTCGTTGTAATAGACTTTTATTGGGCTGCCAAGAATAACAACTTTTCTCATCAAGCAATTATTTTGCCAGTAAAAGAGCGTCGCAAGTTTCTGGCAAAAGACGGTTGCGGCTTTTTGTTTTAATGAGATTCAATGCTGAGAAACATCTTTCTGCTACAGCCGAGGAATGTGGCACTGACAAAATATTAAAAACGAATTCGCAAATATTTTTAAATGGTTTTTCATTGCTATTTAAGTTATATAACTTGATCCAAAATTCCTCAAAATTTAATTTTTTTAAATTTTCTTTGACTTCTATGGGAAGATTTGGAATTTGTCGAAATTCGTTGGCTATATCTTGCATATTTTGTTTAACGAAACATTGAAACTGCATTAATAACGGGGTGATTTGTACTGTTTTTGTCAGCAAATTTGAAGACCCAGTAAATTTAAATTTTTGTATTGTTCTATGCTGTGAAATCTTTTTTGAATTTGTAAGCATAATTCTATGTAATAGGAGAGGCAATTGTTTTTAAACGTAACCAAATTAGGATCGTTTTGCAAATTTGACTTAACAATGATCATTTGAACATATTCACCCAAGTACAGTTCGGAATTGGCCACGTACATTCTGGGATTTGATGGAATAAATTCAATTACATGTTTTACATTGTCTAAGTACTCAGATTTTACGAAGCATTTTAAAATCGTTTTGTACAAAGTTGTAACACAGAACGAAATAAAATGCAAATTCATTTTAGTATAGAGGTTTTGTAAATTCGATAATACAGGGTATTCCAAGTTGAGTGGCCTATTAAATTATTATGGAAACTTGAAATTGCAAAGTTCTGAAACTTCGCATGATCCTCTTTTAGGAAATGATCTACATTATTTTTGAATTGGC
>JASKGO010004670.1:0-10180 GCA_030556065.1 Holobus sp. GC000080
ATTTAAAAATCAAAAGTTAGGGTCATTTCCGGTGAAACCGGAAGTGCTACAAAATTAAAATTTATGTCAATAAATCGGAAATAATGTCCTATATAAGAGTTCTAATTTTTATAAAAATCGGGTGATAAATAAAAAAATGGCAGGGGTGGCCCTAAAACCGTTGTCACCCGGTATGTGAAGGCGCCGGTAAACATTTAACACCAAGAGAAATTTATATTTAATAAAATGAAGAATGAGCATCCCTAACTACTCCCTAAAAAATAAAACAAATAACAAAAAAAATTATTTTGATAATTCAGATATCGATACCTCCAGTTCTTGTAAACCACCCAACAAAGATAATTTTTTCCAAATAATTTTTCATGGGAATATTCTGCGTAATAGTTAAAATGCTTATATTTGTTACGGAATTTTTATATCACCCTGTAAACAATAAAATTGAATTACATGTATTGTGAAATTTTAAATTAATTTTGAATTTTAAAAGTTTGAAGCACACAATTGAAACTAAAATAATTAATAATTTTATCGGTGCATGTTAAATTTTCTCAAATAATAAATACCGCTGATTAAATCAGAAAGGCGCTTAGTTACATAGCTTACATATGTATAAAGAAAGCACAACAGAGTAATTATAATTTTGAGTAACCAGAGAGGAAGAATTAATTGCACACAAAGATAACGAAGCGTGCCATAATTAATTAAGCTTGCGTAAATAACGCAGATATTAAAGTATATAATTGTGCAGGAGTTCGAATGTGTACTATACTATACATATAGGTATTAGGTATGTAGTTTTGGTCGATTTAATTTTACTCGGCGAAATTGAAATGGAGAGAAAGATGCAGAAATAAAGCTCCACTAATAGTAATAAAAGTGGCACGGATGGTGGAAGTAAACTCGTTCGTTTACGTTGACGTGCTCGTAATCAGAAATGCCAGATGGAAATTTCTTGTTATTTGTTCTTCCAGGCGCAAAATTTCCAATTCCACAACCGAACTGTTACAACAAGACGCCGAGTTTTTAAGTAGCAATACGAAAAAGTCTACGCGTCACATTGCTTTCGCTCTCTTTGCATTCAAATTTCCCTTTGCAACTTGCGCTCTTGAATATTATTCGATTATTTTTTTTTCCCCCGTGCCCGATTTTGACGCACCAATAACAATATGAATGCTCTTTAAAGAACGTATAAAGTTTTACTACTATAATACATGTTTATTTACCCTGTTTTGCAATTTTATTTTCTTAAAAAATATAAATTTTCAAAATTTTATTTCACTGTTATTTTTAGACTGTTTCAGGTATCTAATATTTTAATATTCTTTTAGATTTTTTTTGTTCATTTATGTAAAGAAAATGGATATTAAACAATAAAATCACGTAACGGAAAATTACCGAAAACTGAAATTTCCTTCAACATTGTGATCGATGAATGGGCAGTTTATCAAGGAAAAATCAAAGCAATAAAATATATTTTACGGACTTTACTCCTGACAACGATTTGTTACCGCCATATCGATTCATCATAGTCGTTTTAATGCCCAGATAAACATTATATGTTTCCTGCTCTGCGCGATTATCATTTTCGTGTTTTGACATCACCGAAGACATTCCGATAAATACACATCACATACACATAATTCGAGTATTGACTACTTTGACACACATTATAAATGGAGGCACGGTAGGAACTGGCCTAGATTTTAAATAAGTTCCCCAGACGAGCAATGCATTTTGCTGCTGCATTTTAAAGAGCCAGGAACTAAATTAAGTTAGCAGTTAGCTCAGTTCAACATGTTTTCTACGCAGAGATAAAATCTCCAGTTTTTGTTTTATACTTCTTAGGATCCTTTCATCTGCCAAATAAAATTCTCAGTAGCCTCCTTTGAGATAACTTATGACGTTATAGGGTTTCATCCGACAATAAAAGTGTAATTCACATTAAGTTTATAGTTCGATAATTGCGCGGTAATTGCAGTTACCAAGGTTCATTGCATGTTAATTAAGTTCTTTAGACATTTGGGATATTATATTGCAACCTGTACAGGGTGTTCCATTAGTTGAGGTCAGTAATATTGTGTCCGCCGCTTTATTCATATCGATGAAGACTATAATTTGAAATTATTTTTTGTTATATAGGGCGTTCGCGAAAAAAGTTATAATACAAAGTGTAAAATACATGTTTTTTTAATAGAATCGTATACTTATTATAATAGGGTAGTTGCCAAATAACAAACATAAAGGCTAAAATGATTGTTTTGAATCTAACTAAGGCATATGTACCAATAAATGTAAATAATAATAATAATAAAAGTTTTTATTTAGTTTGGCGGATATTTAAATTTAAATCATTTTAATCAGACAGGTCTGTTACTGTTGCTTGACTATTTCGTGTATCAAGGTTTAGGACGCTTTGACGTCAAAGAGGTCGCGTCGACTCAGTTTATCATTTCAAGTCACGTGACTACTAACAGCTGACTTTTCATTTATGATTTTATTTAATTTTTATATGTTGGAAGCAACAAATTAAAAAATAAAACTCAATATAATTTCAGCTAATTTTTTATTACCGGCAACTACCCTATTATTACTTATAATCCCAAAAAAATATTTGATGTTAAAATCTGATGTGATAAAGCCGGTGAAGAATAAAGTGAATTATAATGTATAGTTTAGACTAAATCTTACTTGTCTAACTCAACAAAATAAACATTATTTTATTAATAAAGTAAAATACTTTAAATTTTGCCAGAAAATCAATGTTTGGTAAAAATCAATCAAAACTTTACCCACTAGTTAGTTGTAATTGAAGAAGATACAAAAAATAAATTGTATACAAAGTTAACATCAACGCGCTGTCAGATGTCGTTAACAGGCGACATTTCATCTTCTTCGCCATTGAACTGATTGAGCTCTTCGACGATCGGGTTGCCGATAGTTTCGCCGATCCTTGGATCGTTTCTCAAAGACGTTTCCAGATGCTGGAACACCAAAGACAAATCGCTCCGATCATTGGCGTACTTCTGAATATCTTCGCCCAATAACGCGAAACAATTAACGAGAACCAATTTGCGTTCGTCGATGAAGCGGGGTAGCCTCTTCGAGAGCACATCGCGACTCCGCTGGAACTTGATCTGTATCACGTCGAATTGCTGTTTTAATTTGCGCAACTGGCCGACCGTGAAATTCGTATCGAGAATGATGCGGAAATTATGAATGGCCTTATTGAAGTCGGCTTTCTTCTCCTTGTAGTCCGCAATCAAGCCGTCCAGATCCTTGGCGTTGGCCAACGCTGCCGAGATATCCTTCTTGAGCCAATAGTAATTGAACTTGTTCGGCTGGCTCAGTTGCTGCAGGACACATCTCAATGTACAACTGGTGTCCTCTCCACGGCCCATGTCCTGCGGTCGTCCCGCGAACCCGCTGCGACTTATTTGCGCACACAGTCGGGCCAACCCTCTCGCTTCGAGGTTCATGCAGTCCAAATACTGCAGTAAATACTCGAGATTCTCGTTGAGACTATTGTAGCACTCGTACTGCGGTTTGTGCATCTCGCTGGCCTCCATTTCCTTCGCCATCGCCTTCGTGAGCATCGTCTCCAGGGCGTTCCTCATTGCGATCTTGCTGCCGAACTGCCTAGGGTTCAGTTCGCTCTTTACCGATAACGAGGTCGAGCTGCGGGATGTGTCGGCTGTCTGTATACAGTGGAAGTCTTCCGCTCGGCAACTGCACAGCTCGCGTTCCTCGTCACATTGTTTGCTCGGCGGCGGCTGATCGACTAATCCGTGCCATGACTTTGACTTTTCCTTATGCTTCGACCGAAGCTGTGGTGGCTGTTCCTGCTGCTGCTTCTGCTGCTTTTGTCGCTCGCGTTTTTGCTCGCGCCACCTCAATTTCGAGTCGTCCTCGCTATCGTCGACGTAAACTAATTGAAGGGGCATTGTGGACGAGTCCTCCTTATCCAGGATTAGAGGCTCGTTGCTTATGGGGATGTTCATGCTTCCTCTTTGCAGCGATCGGCTTCGCGATAAGCACTGTCACGGGTCCCACTTTTCTTGTCATAATTGACGTTTCAATTTCCTATTCAACTGGTTGATTGATAACTTATGAAAGTCGGTACGTCAGTAGCATGGCGTCGACGCTATGGCGTTATACCAAAAATGTTTACCGCAGTTTCCAGTTTCAAAAAAAAAAAATTATATTTATTTTACATGGAAAAATTTAATATACAATTTTCTTCTTTAGAAATGCGAATGAATATGTACAGTATACCTATATTATAAACTGAGATTGCGAAGTCAGATCATTTTGGTGAAAAATGTGTATTAAATAAAATAAAATATTTGGTGTGCAAATTCCAATCTATCATCTTGTGTAATGAAAACACGCAATGTTTATTTAAAGTTGAAATAAACATTTATCAAAAAAAGAGTAATTAATTCTGAAAAGTACAAATTGAAAAAAATACGTCGGAATTTGGAGTATTAAATGAGCAAGGCTCATAAATAACGTAACATACAACACGTAAATATTAAATACGAAAATTCAGTCCACGGTTAATGGTCGACAAAATCGACAGCGGGCATTATTTTTTCAAGCTTCGCTGAATGCTTTCCGACCAAAACGGAACCAAGCATTAGTAGATATATTTATTGTCACTTATTTTATTTTGTTTTAAATAAATTCTATTCTGAAAATAAATAAAAAGTGATTTTCGAATATGGAAAATTCATGTTGAAAATATTTTCCAGTATAGGTAAACTCCAAAGCAAATTGATTGTTTAATTTTGATTTTAATTAAATATTGAACTATTGTATAGACAATTACTTGATTATGAAAGTAGAAATTGTTATTGAAACTGCAAACTATTTTAATTATGTGAACAATGTAATTTTAGTATTAATTCTGTACTTGTAATATTAAAAAAATCATATGAATTTTGTGAAAAGTACCCAGTCGCTATTAATTATTTGAAAACTATTCTAAAGAATGTACAGATTTGGACTAAAAATATGAACTAAATTGGTGTCACTTTAAATTGAAGTTTTTAAATTAATTTTGCAATATAATATTCATTAAAATGCAATTTTTTTTATTTTGCACTTGATGGTAAATTAAAAATTGATAGGATGCTTCTGAATCGCCAGCTACTATATAAAAAAAAATCATTTTTATTTCCAAAAAATTAACTATTAAGTAACCAAAATTATCAATTATACAAAAAAAGTAAAATGAAAATACGACTTCCGGGTTCGATGAGATCATATCTGACCTTCGTCAATCAGAATCCGAATTTATTGGAAACAGACAGTATAAAAAATTTACTAATACCGTTCGCCTTTAATGGTCCCTTAAACGTCAATCAATTGCTGGGCATTTTGCACGTTGAAAATTGGCGAGACTTTTAGCGAAACATCAGCCGGGAAAAGAGTTTAATAGACTTGGGGTTGTCGTCGCAGTCCACGTCGGCTTCGTCCAACTTTAATATCCTGTTTGTATGTTTACGACTTATTTATTATCCTCTCGCCATTAATTATAAGGAACTCCTTTAAGAGACGCTTTTCGCAGATTGCGCTTCTTCACACATGAAACATGAACATTTCATTTTCATTCCTAGCGCCTTCATAGTTCCTTCCCGGCAATAACTTATTTTACTTATTTCTTTAAAAAAGTTTATGAATCGTTAATTCCGTTTCAGTCCGTAAAAAATAATTAAAATTCGCACAGCATAATTTTATTGCTAATGAGTAATGGCGGCTAAAGCATAAAAGATAAGTATGGAAGCGAAACAAATGTAGCAGCTGATGGACCACCGCTGATTAAACCTACATTGTTTCGTCATTAAACTGTGGGTGGCGTATATAGTTGCAGTACATAGTGGGTACATACCTATATATTTATATAATAGGTGAATGGTGCGAAATTATAACTTTCCCCCTCGCGCTCAATCGGGCCATATAGTTATATTGAGTAATAATCGTGTATTATACACAATGAAGCTATAGATTAAACGGCAAACTGCAATAGACATTTCAGACAGTGATGAATAGAGTTCGTAACGCGCCGGCGGTAACGGCGTGGCTGTCGCTCGTTGGATTAACCAATAACTTGTAAATTACTGGTAATTCTCCTTCTGCTACGTGTGCGGCCGCACATAATCACGCAATGATCACCTCATTATCATCTTTTAATTAAAAACCACTCAATCAATTACATCGATCTTTTCATTTTACCAACTCTTCATAATTTTCTATTATGATGATATGAAATTTTAGTAATTAATACACCATTTTTTGCATTTTTTAATTAACTTCAAATAAATAATATTTGAAAAATGTTGTATGTTAAATTAAATCATAAATTGCTAAATCGTAAACAAAAGCAATTATTTTGAAGATACATTGCTGCCATTGTCTCGTCAATAGTTTTAGAACAATGGAAAATTAATTATATGGAAGCAATACTAGAATACTCGTATGCTGCTGCATTGATCTTAAGTTAATAACAATTAACTGATTATTATTGATAGATAAGGTTTAGCCGCTTAGATTTTATATGGTAATTTTATTTTATAATTTTCATTTGGATGGTCGGTATCAATTATTTAAAAAAAAAATTTCATTAAGGCTATTTTTTAAAATGTTGAATAAATTTAACATGCAAACATCAAGTCATATCTATCAGGTTTTACAAAAATTATTTCTTCAAATTTTTTTTTTTAACCCCAAAGCAAGTAACTTTAAAAAATCCGTAAGAGAACCACTTCATACGTATCAAAGGGGCTATAATAACTCCTACAATATACGTTTTCTGCACTTCCACCTCGACTTCTTTCCCGGCAACCAAAGAGCAGTTAGCAACGAACATGCAGAATGATTCCAAAAGAGTATTTCCAGCTAATAAAACGATAACAGGGCAAACGGAAGTTTTAAATGTTGGCAGATTTTATTTTATTTGGGCATAAAAAAATATTACGAAATATATTCAACTTAAGAAAAAATGTTTTTTTTTTTAAATATATTTCTACTGCTTGTGATAACCTCAATATTTCCATTGAATACTAATAAGAATTAATCATCCAACACAAAAAAAAATGAGGCATTTTCTATTTACCTGTTTTTTATCTTGAAATACCAAAATATTGTAAAATCTTTTTTTTTTAAATCGAGGGTTAAATAAAAAGTAAATTTTCAAAAACCAGTGTTATAGACACACTTAAGAAAAAAGCACGAATTGCAAACTTTGTTTCTTTACTTGCGTAATGCTGTTATGTTATCCTGTGTAAAGAAAACTAAATTAAAAAGTATTGACGAAAAGAAGGGAAAAAAGAATTATGAGCTTAAAAATAAATCACAAAAACGACGTTTTTCTTTATAAAGAGAGATAGTTGGAAACGAAAGGCAGTCAAGCAGCGAAGAAAAAAAAAATATATATATAGTATATAGTATTATGAAAACGGAATGAATTTCACATTGAATGTCGTTTCAGGACATCGCGACATGCAACGGTACACCGAACGGCGTCAATTGTGGCATCCAAATTTCGAAGACTACGCCAAAGCTGAAAATGCTCTCACAGAAAGTAACAATACCGTCACCAATGTCACTGTGCAGTTGGGGGCGACTGCATTTCTACATTGCCACGTCAGGAACACCGGTGACAGAGCTTTGGCAGGAACTGAGGTATGGTATATGCACATCACATACTTTGCACTTCCCGCTCCGCATCAAATAACTATTCATTAATTCATATCTTTGCTCGTATCTGTTGAAGACAGTTACTTATCTTGCTATTAAATGTTATATAGTTGGTTAAGTTATAACTTTAAGACGCTATGAAAATAGTCTGCAATATTTATTTTATGTTCCTCATTTAAATTGCTTTCTAATTATTATAAATAAAGTATAAAATTAAATTTAATTTAAAAAATCAAAATGATGGCTGTTTAAGTTTTGGCAATTTTTTTATTAATTAAAATAATATCTTTTATAATAATAGCAGATTTTATAATAACTGCAAAATGATTGGGCCGGTCACGCATAACGGTTTTTTTTTGTTTAAAATTATAAATCTTTCTTTTTTCGTTAATTTTTTTTATTTGTATTCGAATATTCATTAAAACTTTAAAAATGTTAAAAGTTACTATAGATTATAGGATTATTTATAAATCAAAAATACGATAAATTTCCAGCTAAATCATATGTTATAAAACATTGAATTTTATGCCAATTAACTGGAATTTTTTTTATAATTTAAAAATTACGAAAAAATCAGATTTTAAAAAATGACAAGGATAGTCTCAAATTTTTAACAGCCGGTATAAATAATTTTATTTATGGTATAAAAAATTAATATGGGCAAGTGTCAACAAAAAACATAAATTTAAAATAATAAAGCGATGGCAGTGAGCGCTAATGGTGAAAATGTTATTTTCTCCCGGCACCTTCACATCAGAATTATTAATAATTATCAAAATTGTCATTGCTTGATGATGGAAATTATGAATTTTATTTTTTATTTTCTTATTAATTATAACATTAAGTATGATGTTCTTTCCTAATAAGTAATTTGCCGGATTCCGCAATTTCAAACATAATTTAAAAATTTCTATAAAAAAAAAAATAGGTACATTCTTTTTGAAGTAAACCTTCGAAGGCTAAATGACGTAATTAACTCTTAGTCGACTACATAAAGCAAAAATTGTTACAATAGAATCTAATCTTTTTTTTTTTTTATATAAAATATTGAATAGACGAGAAATATCGTATTAATTCCAGTAAAGAAATAGGAGACCCGTTTTATGTAAGGTTGTTAAAATAAGTGATGTTATCACAATTATTTTAAGAACAAAAGCTTCAGGAGATACGTTAGACAACAATATAAAACAACAACAGAATTTTATAAATATATTATAATCATGCCATGATATTTGAAAACTAATTTCAAAACAATTAAATAAGTCGCTGCTTTAAAGGAATTAATATTTTAGCCATAAAATTCATATGGAACTTCCAGTATATTGATAATAATTCATTTAAATTTTCTTCTTTTAAATACACCTTACAATTAAAAAATATTCGATTACAAAAAGCACGAAATTGCACGAAAGTGCAATGTTATTTTAATTTACCAAGAAATAAAAGTCATTGTGTTTGCCTATTATTTAATGCGCATAATAGGAAAATTAATTTTGCCCAGTTTGTTTGTTTAATTCAAATAGCAAATACAGCGAGCTATCATTTTTTATGGCCGTCTATTAATATAAACCATTAACGAAATCAATAACAACTACATCTAGTTTTGGCAATTACATCAACTCTAAATTAAATCACGCTATTATTGCATTTGCATTTTGGTACAATAGACTTATTTCGCTAATACCTAAAGCATTGTTTAAATAAATGCATCAATTATGAAGTAAAATCAATAGAATTTCAATTTAAAAAAAGTGAATATTTAACAAATTAAATATCGCATTTTATGTACCTACATTAAAAGATCCATTTGCATTCGGCATCGAATTCATTAATAGGGAGCCATCACGACTAATAAATCTGACTGTTATATGCAAAACAGTTGTTTTAAAGGCCGAATTTTGAAACAGTGAGCTGCAATTTGGGCCATCTTCTCCCAAATTTATGGAGCTATAAAGCGAAACTTTTGTAGATTCGCAGAGGGCACGAACTGAAACTGCAATGAATATAATTTAGGAGTAATTAAATGCGACATATTAAGCATTCGTAATGAACGTTCCTCATACAACAATAATAATAATGGAATGAAATGGTGAGAAACCATAAAAATGCAACAAAAGATCTGGGAAGGGTGAGCATTTAGTACAACCTTGGATTGTGCCAAAATTATAAAATACTGATATTTTCTTGAATTCTTCAGAATCCTATAAGTGTGAGGAACATTACAGTCCAAAATAATTTTTTTAATTCTACAAGGTGATCGGTTTTAAAAATATGAACCAAACTACTCCATTTTTATTATAAAAAATTAATTAAAAATTAAATAATTTAAATATATATATATATATATAATGTCTTAGGTAGAATGTTAAACCTTCAAAAGAGGCTCCTAAAAATAATTTACTCAACAAAATTTTGCTGCGATATAGAAGACAAATTAATAGAAAAAAGACTAGTTAATATAAAGCAGCAATATTATCTGGAG
>JASKGO010004677.1:0-17809 GCA_030556065.1 Holobus sp. GC000080
TATTTTAGGTGAACAAGAATTTTGATGATAATAAGATAGTCAAAAAAGCGGATTCGATAACATTGATAGTTCTCCAGATATGGGTAGTCGGCCATTGGAAACAATCACCCTGTATAGGTATAAGGATTCACGCAAATGTACTTCGAGCATTTTTTCGCGTTATGCTTTTTGTCGTCGTCATGTTTAAAGCTCATTCTGTAGTCGGGATAAGGGGTGTAGGTGTGTGCTTGCGTGCCAAAGAAAGAGTCTTTATATTTTGCTCGAAAAGCGCCCCTCGAGTCCTCGACACCGGGACCGTCAGCGGCGAACGAACGAAAAGAGAGAAAAAAAGCGCAATCGATAATAACGCTTTTAATTTAGCCGCGGCTTCACACACGAACATACAGAGCAATTGCCAATTGCTTATTCCGCACATATCGGCCGTCTCAAAAGAGCGAAAGCATCGCAAGCGCCCACATTTGAAACAATAACAATATTGCGACTCAATGCGCAATATAATACTTATATATATTTTTCATACATAGCATACAACCACTGATCGATTTTTAATAATATTCCCGTCAAGTTGCAACTTTTATTGGAGGCCCTTTTCTCCGCATTTCCAGTGTATACTGTGGTAATAAAAATAGTGGCGGCGCTCAAACAATAAAAATGAATTATCGCTCGAATAAAATGGCATTTGCATTAATTTTTCATTATTGGGTCAGTAAACTTGCGGAGTGTTGTACGAAAAAAGTTTTTTTCCTCCACTGTATTCCACCCCTCGACGTCCGGAGGCGTGCTCGTTACACGAACGCAAATTACGAATATACTAGAGAACAAAACTACTGGCCTTTCTTTTTCCTTTTCGTGATAATTGTTACTTGTATGTGGCTAAATAAATTACTTTTACAATTTGTTTTTGCTTAATCTGGCCTAGAAAAATATATTTTCTGCTACATTTCTTTTTCTTATTTTTCTTTTTTTTTTATGTGTAAAGGTATTAAATTTCAGTTATTGTACAATCATATAAACCTAGTTGTAGTTCATTAACGATTATGATTTTGTAAGTTATATGTTAATTAACTTATAAAAGGGTATAATATAATGAAAATAAAGAATTTCTTCATTGAAACCTTTTGTAATTTCGTTAATATTGTTATAATTATTATCAGTTTCTTTTTTGTATGAAATTTCTTTTGTTAATTTATTGTGGACCATCAAAAATTGCAAAGTAATTATAAATTCATTGTAAATATATAAATACAGAGAAATGTATAATATAAATTCATTAAAAACGAAATGAAAAAATAATTTCAATAAAATCAGATGAGAAGGCGCCTGGATAAAAGTTGTTTTTCTATGTAAACGAGAAATTAAAATATACCAATGCATTTTACAAAGCTACTAAAAATTCATAACATATTTTTGGTTTTACCGAAAACAAAAATTTTGTTATTATAGTTTTTTTTTTGTTTGTTTGTTCCCCGTTATATGCAAAAAAAAAAATTTTAGATAAAAAAATTCCTTATTTTTTTATTGTACCATTTTATTTAGAGTAGAAAAAACTATGATTTAATTGCAAATAAATTGAAGAAAACTAAATATAGTTTTTTTTTTAGTTCATTTTAATCTTTCTGTTATGAAAACTAGTAAATTGATTTCTTTAGAAATTATTTTTCAATTTCAATTTGTTCTACTTTAAAACGAATTAAATATAAAATAAAAGTTTTTTTATTCGAAACTAAGCCAACAAGAACTCCTTAAAATTTTGTCTACATTAGACAATGAAAACAATTTCAAGTTTTATTTGCTTTAAACCTCAAATTTATCCCAATGTTGTTTTCCTTATTAGTTTGCTCATTAAAAAGTATTTTAAAAATGTTTTTATTAAAAAAATAATAATAGATAGAAGTGACGATTTAAGAAACAAAGGAAAATAAATGCTGTATTTTATATTATACAAATTTTGCTTTTATAAACTAGTAAATAATAATTGATTTAAAAATATCGTGAGAGTTTGAAATAACTAATTTAAAATGAACTTAATTAAATAACCTTTTAAGATTGATTTTTAGATCTAACAGATTGTAGCAATTTGAAATAAGGACTCTTTAGACGCTTTTATCATTTAGAATAGACAAAACTTTGATTTAATTGTTTACAAATTGTAAAAGAAATTAGCTTTTTAATAAAGAAAGAAAGAATGTTTTTCTTTTGCTAAAATAGGCTGAAGAATGCGACTTTTTATTTTCATTTTAATCTTTTTTCTATGAAACCCAATAAATGTATTTCTTTAGAAGTAATTTTAGAATTTCTATTTGTTCTGATTTAAATGAATTGAACTATAAAATTAAGGTTTTTTTTATTGGAAACCAAGCCAAAAAGAACTCTTGTAAAAGTTGTCTTCATTAGGCAATAAAAACAAATTTAAATTTTTTTTGCTTTAATTGCAAATTAATCCAAATATTGTTTTCGTTAATAGTTTCCTTTTTAAAAAGTACATTAAAAATATTCTTTCGTTAAAAAAAAGTTTTTTTTATTAAAAACAAAGCGAACAAAAATTTTATTAAAAAAAAAAGCATTTTTAAATAGATAGAAGTGAAGATAAGAAAAAAGGGAAAAACAATTTCTGAATTTTATATTACATATATTTTTATCTTAGTAAACATGTAAATGTAAATAATTAATGACTTAAAAATATTATAATAGTTGAAATGGCCAGTTTAAAAGAAAAGAGAAAAACATTTAATAAATGCACTTTGAAGGGTAAGAAAATCTAATTTAATAAAAAGTATTAAAAAAGAAACGAGGATATTATTTGAGAGTGTTTTCTGCAGGTGAGGTGAAATATATTTTAATGCGGCTCTCGGCACCGTAATATTTTGTCGTTACGTGGAAATCTTTGTAAGCCACCGAGTGGATGGGGTGGTTGACTTCCATATACATCTTTTTATTTATCTCATCAATATATCACCCCCGAAGAATACCACTATATATGGATGGGGAGTGGAGTCGCAGGAAGAGAGAAAATAAATAAACTGTATTGGAAAATATGGAATTCGTAGTGTATCTATCGTTATGTGTCATATAGCGATGAATTTATTCACGTTGAAGAATGTTTGTGGCCTGTGCAAAATGCTTACAACAAATGCATTCGGCCATTTTACCTCGTAAATTCATGTCTCTTTTTGATTAAGTTTTCCCATTTTATTTACTCTTCCACTGCAATACCTACATTTACCATTCGAAAAATGTCCTGTTTTTTCCCCGGATTTGTTCCTGTAAATTTTATTACCTTTCTCAAAGTGTACAAAGTATTTATTTTTCACAGGAAAACATTTTAATTTGCAATTCTTTTGAATAATAAATTTAAAAAAAACATATTTGATACTTTGCAAAAGAAAACCCATTGTGATTATTTCTCAATAGAGTGTACTACTGCGTTCAAAAAGGGAATTCCTTTGTTGCGTAATAATACTTTAAAATGCGAAAGCGGAAATGTTAATTTCAATAGTGACTCGGCAACAACTAAAAGCAAGCAGTGTGCGAAATTTGCGTAAAAAGTCGTACCTTGCGGGACGACATTTAAAATTTAAAGAGACTTTCAAGGCGGAGTCGTGAATGGCGAGCGTTTTCCCGAGCATCAGGAGTTGTGCGAGATTACATGTACATTCAATTGTAGCCCATTTGAGAAAGCTCTCCCGAAATCCAGAAGCAAACACGGCAAGCGAGTTTTATCCTTTGCCGCTATGCAGAAGCATGCAAGCCGGATAATAAGAAAAAACGTGCATATCGCAATATAAAGCGCTCTCTTAAGCATCCTCTCGCTTTATTTAAATATTTTAATCAAATCACAATGTGTGTAGACTGTAGTTGCATTGCACATAGTACCCCTACAATCTTCATCGTGGTACAGTGGTCGGTCGGCCACACTGCGTAATAAAATATGCAGAATTTTGACGACTCAATAAAGCGGTCTGCTTAAATAAAAACTTTTCTATGCGCGTTAATAATAAATCAGCTTTTGTTGTATTGTTGTAGGTGTATAGGCCATGGAACATGTGTGGTTGAATAATATTTCATACGAAACTTTTCATATTAAAAGCGCAAATAATAATCACGCCTATAAATAATGCAAACTTTATTTGAATATATTTTTTTGGCATATTTCAGTTTTTGTTATTACCTTTTTGGTGTTTTTTATTTGTTAATATTACAGAGAGATTTTGTTGCGTAACTACCGATATTCTTATTATTACACGGCAGCGGACCTGGGCATCAGCGATCCCACAACACCTGGGCCTAGCTCTGGGTTCTTCCTTGGGCGCCACTCCACACGAGGGGTGGAGAAAATTATTAAATCGACTAACTCTTTGGGAGTTATTGACTTTATTTAGTTTTTTGGCAGACAAGTGCACACGTCCACGCTTACAATGGAACTCTCCATACATCTTAACAAAAAAACCGTTCACTCTAATATTATCACATTCGCGCATCCTCATTCATACAAACACAATACTTTAACATTTAACCATTAACCATTTAACTTATTCTACTTTTATATATATATAATTTCCATATATATAACAATTTTTTATTTTATTTTAGTGAAAAAATAAAAATTGCCCTTAGAAATGCTCGACATATACAGAGTATTGATTGAACCCATCGTTTTAATTATTTATTTTTAAATTCTAGTTACATTTTCATTATAGCATTTAATCAATTGGCAGAGTTGTTTTAAAATATTTTAAAGATTTTATCTTAGAAACTTTTTGGAGGTATCATTGCTGTATTTTTCTTGAAAATTAATTTTAAAAATCAACTTGTTTCCGAAGCAGTAACTTCTAAAAATATAAAACTAAATTAATCAGCTTTGTTTAAGTGATGAGACAATTGTAATAAAATCTTTAAATGTTGTTAATTTGAAAAATAATCTTTTTTAATATAAAAAAAAAAGATTTAATCTATAGAGGACAAAAAATAATATTTAAGTTTTTACCATGTCCTATTCTTAGAGTTAATATCTTTTTAATAATTTCATATTTATGAAAATTAAAATCTAATAAGTTTAGGTATAGGTAAGTTATGCTTTTAAGTATAACGATTTTGTTTTGTGTTTCCTTTTAATTGCAAAAATAATAATTATACAATTCCTTTTTTTCCTAATTTTTAATTCCAATTTTTTAAACATTTATTTTTAATATTGTAACATTTTTTTAACTATTTTGAAAATTCCTATAACAATTTTTAAATGTTTTAGTTACTATTACTTTAAAACCTTAGTAAAAAGATTATTTAGGTTTCTTCTCTGGAAAATTATAGCCTCAAATAGAAGTCATTTCATTTATTATTTTGAAAATAAACAAAGAATATCGTGAAAAGTTTTAAGTTGTTTTTTAAATTATAAAAACAGAAATTGTACTAACAACATTTATATGTTCTGGTCTATTTTCAAGAAAATTTAAAATAAGCAGAGCTAGTTAAGAAAAGGAATGGTAATAACTGCCGGTATAACGGAAAGTCAGCCATCTTTAAAATAATTTGAATTACCAATAAATTATATGATTATTCAGATGTTAAGATTATTATGATATTGTTTTGACATTTCAACAACTTTAGTTACAGTTATAAATTAATTTTCCACTTTGATTTTTTAATTGCTGTGTAAATAAAATTTTATACAAACCAGAAAAGATGTACAAGACACTCGACAAGAGAGTCATAGACTTCAAAAAAATAAAAAATTTGGTCCAGGCTTAGTAAAATGGACGGTTACTTGCTATTTTCGATGCAGAGTTTTTATATTATTATTACATCCTAGAAATTTGAAAAAATAATTAATCGAGTTCAATCAATCACCCTGTACAACTAATCTACACAGAAACTGTAACATTAGTAAGAAATATCCGTATTCTATGGTGAGGATAAGGTCGATTTCTCAAAAGATAGTAATTTATAGTAATTTGCAGTCCCGTAATATATGTTTCCTATATGAAAAGAACCATTAGGAATGCTCAATAACGCTGAGCGTCCAAGTTTTTCTGCATTGGTTTCCCTCCCCATTGTTAGGGAGTTTAGTTATGATTGCACTTATATCGTGAAACTTTCTTATTTATTAAACTGAAAAGTTATGTTTTTTATTGGCATGGTTAAGAGTTTTCTCATTTGGAAACTAGTTATTATGCACCTAGTTATTACAGTTGTTATTTGTTACAACATTATCTTGGAATCTTAGATTATATTTTCTTTGCATAACTATATGATCTTCTAGCCGTAGAAATTGTTACCTCATTTACGCTTAAAGAAAAATATTAAAACTTTTTTTATGTTTAAGATGGTGATTCATCTTGTGAAATGCCGTTACTGTCAAAGTGATAAGATTTACTATAATATGCAAGATGCAAGTACAAGCTTAATTTCTAATGCGAAAAATATGTAGTGTCATCATAAATGTTGTATTCCTCTTTTTATTCGCACAATAGGAATACTAATTAGTTTTTTTAAATAATTTTCAGATATGAATCAACTTGGGGACCTCGAAGTGTAACTTCAGGAGCTTGGTAAGTTCTTTAAACCAAAACTAATATTTATAATAAATTAATAATAGAATAATAAGCTCGGTAATCTATTTTTTAGAGGTAATATTCAATTATTTATTAAATATTTAAAGCAAAAAATAATCGTTATAGGACGAGAAATATTTAATGATGCTCTTATAAATTCGCTGAAGCCACGACTTTTAATTAAGTGTAAAGCAATTTTAAGCTTATAATATCAAGGAACAGAATGAAAATTTTATGATAAAGTTAAATAAATAAATCGCTCAAAATTTGATTTTTTTTTTATGAATTCTAGCTTGATTGTTATATATTATAATGAAACACCATAATATTTTTCGATCCTTCTGGTCATTTTATTAACTGATATTTTCATTAAACTCATCAATATTAAATTAATATTAAAACTTAACATCAAAAAGTGAAATTTAAAATTTTTGGAAATTATTTACTAGTGGTTTACTTTGCATTAGATATGACTTCCTTTTTAATTAATTTTTACGGTAAAACCTGGAGGGAATTAAATTCGGCTTCATCTAAATAATATACCATATCGATACAGTCTTTCGATAAGTGTTGTGTTTATTTTCAAGTAAAATTAAATTTTGATAACTTTCTAAAACAAGTAAAAATGTTCAGCTACATGTTTAAAAAGAAGTAATCAAAGTAATCAATCATTGAAATATGACAAATAGGCTACCAATGGATTCGTTGAGAAAAGTATACTGTATAAAAGTCCGAGGGGCATTGTTCAAAAAAGAGCTATTTGAAAAAATTGACTTATTACAACAACAAAAAACTAACTTTTCGTTGCCAAATTTTAATTAAAAATTCAGCTAAAATTGCTAATTGTTATTGTCATTATTTCTCATAATCAAAGGTGCCTTGGAAGCATTTAATCTTATTCCCAGCCATCTGAAATGAATTTAAAATATCGAACTTATAATTCAAGTTCTAAATGTTTTCAAAATGTACGCACAATATACTCAGAAACTTCAGTAATTATTTATTAAGCAAATATGTAAAATTTGGAATTTAAAAAAAATCACCTATTTTTTTTTTTCAAATACAACTGTCCACTTTATATTTAATTGCAAAATTCTGCGCAAAAATGCTTGCTTATGAACAGATAAAATAGTAATGGAAGAAATACTTTTTTATTGACGGTTGTAAAGTAGTATACTAGACGACTTTCCACCTCAACAATAATACTCAACTTTACATCCTCAGTTAATAATTTATTCCATTGTAAAAGTTCAAAAATAAGTGATAATGAAATAAAGCTGCCTGTAATTAAAAAAAAGGCATCATTTTCTAAATAAAAATATTGAATCTCTTATTTAAAATGTTAAATATTTATATTAAATCTGGAAATAAAGAATCGAATATATTTTATGGCAATCGGTATTAAATTATCGTTCCTTTTTCGAAAATTAAAGGAAAATCTAAGCGGTCGCATTTACTAAAAACTAAAAATAAAAACTACCAAACAATACTTATTAAGCCTTAAAACTATTTTCATTGCAAAGAAAATTAATTAAATTCACTACAGAAATATTTTTTCGTCTTTCAACTACTTGCTACAATATTATTTATGTTGAAAAAGTAAAAGGCCTAGAAAAACATAAAATTCTGTTTCTTTATACCTAGACAACCTGATAGACTTCTTTTTTATAAAAATAATAAGCAAAAAATCATTAAGACTAACATTACAATCATTTTAAACAAATTCAGCAAAACCGGAAATGACATAGAAAAATATCAAATCCTGTTTGCTGTACCTAGACAACCTGATGGATTTCTTTTCATAAAAATAATAAGCAACAAAACTAAAATTACAACAATTTTGCATAATTTCAACAATACCGGAAATGCAGCAACAAAATTATTTCCAATAAACAATTTCAGCTCATCGACTTGTTTCCCATTTCCAAATTTTCAAAATTTTCAAAATTGTTTCCAATGTGAAATCGATATATTGTACATTTAGATAATCAAATGCATGAAATTAATTAAAAAACTATACGAGCAAACTATTCAAATGTCAATATGCTAACATCAATCTGCTAGAAGCAGCACTTCCCTTAACTAACACAAATTGGTTTAAGTGCAACATGAAAGGGTGCACGGTAGAAAATCCGTTCCGGGTTTTCTCGGTTGGAAATTATAAGCATCCGGAGATTGCTGCATTATAAATGTAGCAACATCTGTGCGGCCCAGAAAGAGACAGAGGGAAGAAATCACGAGCGGTTAAACAAACAAACGGCAATTATAATGCAAGGCGCTACCTTAATTAGCATAAACCGAGACGTCGCCTTTTTACCGATTTTCATCCCCTTTGATGCTACAGCGGACGCTAGCTATATCCCGGCTAGTTGTTTTTTTTTTTCCTCTTTTCCTGTCGAGCATCACCCAACTAACGAGAACTGCGGTATTACCTACTGCTACTGCTTTGACCGGGAAAACGTCTTCGATCTACCTACCCACCGGCGACGATGTCGACGATAATAACATTGGTACTAGTACGGTAATCTTGATGAGCGCGGAACTTAATTTATGTAGTGCACACTCGGCCTAAGTACTATTGACAAGACCACATGAATTTGCATGTTAATTAAATTCAACATGATGATTTTCGGTGTGGGTTCGCTATACATTGCACATTGTGTGTGTTCCTTGTTTGTACGGCTGTGTTAAGCAAGGAATAAGAGGCATCCGCAGTTATGTGAGTGCATAATCCGGACATGCCTTGTTTTCTATTTATTGCTGTTGTTTTAGTAGCTCGCTACTAGCTTGAATGTGAAGGGGAGTCTTCCACTTACATGCTTTTACCTAATAATGACGATGATTGCCGCTGCTGGTGGTGCTACGGCTGCTGCTGCCGGTTTGTTGTTGCATTCAACAAAATGCTGAATTAAAAATCTTCTAATTAAAAGTGATGTTCATTTTTGGTCGGGACAGCTTTGCTTTTTCATTTTCATTTATTTTATTTTCGCCTTTTTTGCGCTTTTCCCTTTTTCGCATAGAGTTGTGTTAATTTAAGTTATTAAATTATTATGCCTGTTAAGTTTTCAGTTAATATAATTAGGAAGGTTTTTTTAATGCAAGAAATTTGAAAGAACTTTTAATTAAACTCCAAACTATTTGTTTTAAATTTTTATCAAAAAAATCTTTTATATAGGGTGAGCCGCTAATATTTGCATTTTTTTTTATATTTTTGTTAATAATAAATCTAGTGACTTTGATTAATAAGATTAGAGAGCAGTTTTTCACCTGATTTCCGAATTAACTAAAAAAAAATTGAAAGTAGTTTTTTTTTAATTAATTTAATTAAAATTTAAAATAATTAAAATATTCATTTAATAAAAAAAAGATTAAAATTTCGGCTATTCTATAATTAATAAATAATTTTGTTATTTTTTCTACATTTCCATAGCATTTTCTATTTTCTATTTGAAAATTAAAAAATAAATTTTTGTTATTTAGATTTAATGATATTAATAGTTTTAATTTCACTACTTCCAAGTTTACGTGATTTTATTCCAACAAAATATAAATAATTGCAAATTATTTATAATAGATTAAAAACAACATTTAATTGCAATAAGAAAATCGTTTATTTCAAATAAATCCATCAAATATTTTATGAGTTATAACCAAAAGCTCATTTTGTATAAAAAACATCAACGTAGAGAGCTTTTGCACAGAACTTCAAAACTATTTTAGTTCGAAGAACAAATTTTACATTTTCATTAAGCTAATTAAATTTTAAATAAATTAGTATAACAAATTTTTATTTTTTTATGTTTGGCATGTTAAAAAAAATGACCTGAACTAGCCGTGAAGAAAGTTTAAGAACAGAAACGATAACCATGAAACCAACCTTATTTTTTAATAATTTAAAATACATTTTCCACATTTTACTTTGTGAATATTATAAATGATTCATTTTCTTTACTTTAGATTGAATATTTAATAAAAAAATTTTAACAATTTATAAATAATTAGCAGTTTTTGATAGAAATTAAAACTGGATATTTATAGAGCTTTTTGTTGTATCAATAAAACTAAATTTTACAAAATCATATATTTTACATCATTTTAAAGCTTATTTAAAATACCATTAGAAAATATATTTTTACTATTTTACAATTTGTTTTATTTCCCAGTAAGTGTTAACAAATATCAAGTTAGTTATATAAAAATCAGTTGCTCTACAGTTGCGTCATATTTTTTTAAATATTTTTTAAATATTTTTTAATATGCTTAAAATTTTTAAATAAAAAAACTGATATTTAACATATGTTAGTTATACATTTATTGATGAATTCCCAATAAAAAATAATAATAATCAATGGCCAACTATGGTCTTCATTAAAAAAAAAAGAAACTTAAAATTAAGATTTTTATCAAAACCCATGTAAGTTATTAATTTTAGTGATTAATTTTGATTCATTTTAAAAATGTATTTTTGTAGTATTTATTACTGATTTTCTATGTTAAATAGTTTTAATAAAATTAATTATTTAAAAACGCAAATTGCTTTTTTCTATCCATTTTGTCCATTTAACTGCATCGTCTAAATCTCTAAGTTTAAAAAACCAAAAGTAATCTTGCAACGTTTGATAAAATTTCCACCCAAGATGATATTTAAAAACAATTGACGCCATTCACTTCCTTTCTAATTATTTTTCATTTTAACAAAAAATAATTTTATAGTTTTTTTTTTTTTAATAAACCTTTTTTTTAATTTGTGAAAAAAATAAGGATCAATAAAATGAAATAATATTGAATTGGCTCTTGATAATTATTCAAATAACGCAGTATTTCGAAATTCGTAATAAATGCAATGTAAATTGCATAATTCTCAACAATTATTATTATTTTACAAATGCATCCAGTGTTTCATCCCTCTCTGCGGGGCACTCCTCCCGACACACTTTACAAATTACTATTACTATTTCTGCAATATAATTATTATTATTATTATCATTATATGAGAAGAACAAATGAACAGACGTTCTGCTGTTAATATAAATAAAGTAATGCAAGTGCTGGCCTGGCGTTCTAGCTTCTAAAATGAAAGGAAATTTGTTGAGGGAGAAGCGTTTTGTTCAAAGCGACAGACGTGGCGAGCCAGTGACCCTTTCGAAGCCCATAAAATATGCATAGTTATTATCTATGAACCACTGCGAACTTGTTTTGCGAGACCGCCCTCAAATAAAGCTTTTGTTCGGCCTTAATAACTTTTTCTTCGCTTGTTATTTGCCCCAAAAACCCGAGAAATTCGGGGCTCAAATAACATTTTGCTTTTTATTGTTTTTTATTTTTATTTTTTTTATTTTGTTGTTTAAAGCAACTTTGTTTTTTTTTATTTATTAAAAAAAGCTTTTTAAGTGTGCCATAGGCGAAATTGATCGTTTAATATTATTATTGAAACAATAACAATGAAGCAGCTGCCGTTACCGTATATCCGTTATTGGTGCAATTATCGATTCTTGCATTCGATATAATGCAAACAAATTGCTTCTATTGCACATACGCATGCTTATGAAGCATATAAATAAAATGCAAATTGAATTCAGCATTCGACGATGCTGTGTATACTGTATAGCTAGTTGCTACGTTTCCATTTCCTGCAAAACGTCTCCTTTTTAACACGTCTTATTTCGCTTATTTCGTTATTGCTTCATCAAAACTTAAAGTAGAAAACAAAATTAAAAAATTACTGGAAGAAAACTTTTCAGGAAACTTTTTTTTTAGGGAAAATATTTCAGTGCGGTAGCGAATAAATAAATTACTGCAATGCACATAGAGGTAGCGTTTCGTGTAGATACCATTTGTAATATATCAAGTACTAATTGCGTTGTCGCCAGATGAAAAATCTATTGATTAAAAAACGCGAAAACCCTATCCATCATCAGCGTCCGCAAATAATCTCATCGCAACTCTATAAATTACGCAAACAACATTGCGCCGATAAAAAAAGGGTCATCATTGGCAAATTCAACAAAAAAAAAAGGGTCGTACGAGTTATGTTAATCGCCTCAATGGGACAATATTTTTTTACTGGATGTCTGCATTTTTTTAACAGTCTAAAATTTTGTTTTAAGAGACGGGCTATTGGTTACTTAAGTGCTGTTATTATTGGAGTTTAGTGGCCCTTAAGAAGTATTTCTGGTCTTAATACAGATAAAGCGTTTTGTTAAACGTCGTTAATAAGGTTTTGTCTGTTATTTTTCTCAGGTTTGTTGACTGTTTAAGAGTTTTCATAAATTTATTACTTTTATAGAAGTTCTAGGCTAGATTGCCACAAATGTTAAAAAAAAGTAATGACATTTATAGATTTTTCCTTTCCTATTTTTTTTTTTTTTTTTTTTTGTAAAATTGTTGAAGCCAAGAGCTTTTTCTTAAGATGGTTTTAACTTTTTAAGAAAATTGAAATAAAATCATTCTTAAGAAACTTTTTTGTATTTAAGATCTAAATACCGAAGTTAAAGTAGTGTTACAATATTGTTACAAAATATTATTCTTCATTTATTTTTTTATTGTTTTCCATTTAAAATATTACCTTTATAATTTTAAAAATTGTAAAGTTTCATATTTTTTACCTTTTAGCACAAGCAACTTTAAATGCATGGTATTTCTGTATCCTTCGTCGATTTCTTTTGTTGAGTGTAGTTTTTATTTACTTCCGGAATTAAAATAAATAGATTTAAAGTGAAAATCTATAAAATGAAATCATAAAAATAAAACTCCTTGTTTAAAACCTAATAATAGTTTAGACTCAATAAATAACAAAAAATCATTTTAATTCATTTAAATAAAAAGTAATTTATTGGGTAATCATTTGATGGAAAATTATTGAAATTGGTTTATTACTTTAGTTTTTATAGCAATCAAATTTTTATGTTCCTTTTATCATCGTAGCGACTGCCCTTTAAGTTTTAAAAACTTGAGGTCTTTAGATTTCTTTAATTTTTTCATTAATTAATCAATTTTATTGATTTCTTTGTGATTTGAAGTGAATGTCATTTCTATTTTATTACAAACAGTGATTTTTTGCGGAATGAACTGTTGAAAGATTTTTTTTTTGCTCAGTTTCCATCTTCTTTTTGAAAGTTTCAAATCTTTCAAGTTTGTAAAATCTGAAAACTGGAGTTTTCTCCATTTTGTTTTTTTTTTGCTATCATAATTATTCCCAACGCCTATTGACTTCAAATATTTTCCACCCTTAATTAACCACATCCGGTTATCCTAGAAGTTAAGTTTTTTTTTTTAATTTCCTCCTTAATTTTCTTCTTTTCATATTTAAATTGTTTTTTTATTTTTATTTTTTTAATGGGATGTCCCACTTAAAATGTCAAAGTTGATATCCAAATGAAGAAAATATTTTAAGCAACTGGAACTTTGGAAATAATTTAGAAAGCGTAAAAAAATGGCCTTTTCAAAACACTTAAAAACGATACCCTGTATAACCCAATAATGATAATCATCAAATTTTCGAAAGCATGTTTTTGAGAATATATGCCATTCTAAAATCATCCCCAATCTCTAAATATGACCCCAAATATTGTAATGTTCGATCGAATCAATTCTTAATCAGCATTAATCCGTCGACCTTAATTATATATCTCCGGGTTGCATATCAGCTTGCGGACCGTCAGCATGCAGGAGAGGAGCAAGGAGTGACGAGTGCAACCCGTTGCGACTGTAATGACTGTCGGTAATTAATTACATTAACTATACATAACGAGCGTTTAGTGGTTGGAGTTGATGAAGCGTGCATTCCACTATCGAATTCCCACATGATGTTTCTCTGATGATTTGCTTGTCGTTCAAAAGTCCCATGCTTATGGTCTGATGGGTTATTATCACTTATATCGTAACATAAATAACAATTGATTAACTTTTTAACTGTTTAATTTGAGAATATAGGATACTCATAATCTTAACTGCAAGAACATTAAAATAAATCAAAGAATATTGAGAAAGTGCGTGTAATGTAGAGCATATTTAGTAATTTGCACCTTAAGGAGGAGCTTGCGGAGAGGTACATGGGCTCCAGGGATGGCCAATATCAATTAATTAACCGGATTATTGACTGATCACACTCACTCCACGCTCTATGAGGTAGATGAGGATGGTTAAGCTTAGGGTTACTTGGCAAGACTCTTCATTTAAGATTTACTCTGTCATTAAACCGGACTTCCGGTCATCGGTTAGCCAGTTTATACCATTAACAAGTTTACAACCGTATACTACACATATCGTGATTCAATTGAGTTGGCAAATTTTATCCGAAACTTATGTTTCAAATTAATGCATTTGATGCGAACTGGTAATTTGCGGGACCTTTTAGTTGGGAATTACTAAATTTTAATCCTTCCCAAAATAAAATTTAAAATTTCAACATTATTAGCTGCCGTTTTTACTTTAAAAAATACCAATAGACAATATTGATCTGGTTGATCCTTACTTGATCCAAATAACATTTCGAAGACTTACCTTTATTGTTATATTGGGTCCATTGGATCAATTCGAACTAGGGAAAAAGGAGCAGAGGGATCTCAACTGTAACTATAACAGTTAGTTTCTCTTTCTGTTCTAAAATATTCAAAGGACATACTTTAAAAAAACTCCTGGGATTCAAAACATATTCGAAACATTATTATTTTCATAGCGACAAACTAGAATTTTTTGCATAGCGATCGAAAATGTAGTACCCCCTAATTTTTATTTATAAACTAGGTTCAAATTTTCAGATATTAATAAAGATGTTAATCCGATTTAGAGATTAGATTAACTTTAAGAAATAATTAAGTCAAATCAATGGGGATGCCACTGTAGCATCTGAAAGGATTTTAAATATTTACTTTGGGGTACATTATTTAAAACCTTATTTGAAAGTTGTTTTTCTTTTATCTAAAAGTATAATTCAAATTAGTAGCTTTCATTGTTTTAGTTTGATTATATTATTTTTAATAGTATACAATAAAAGTTGACACATTTATTAAACTACTGTAAATTTTGCAAATTATATAAGGCTCTAATAATTATCTTATTTTAATTTGTGCCAACTATTGCCAATTTTGATTACTTTATAAGCCACAAAAATTTAAACTTCTGTGCCAATTCCATCTAAATTTGATTTTTAAAAAAGATGTCAAAACAAAAATTAAATTATTTAAAAAACATTATAAATTTGATTTGTTTATCTAATGAGCTTTAAAATGAGGTATCATAATTCATTCCATTAAAAAAATATTATTGTGGTTGTCAAGTTTAAATAAGCAGAGGGTACTACATTTATTATCTTATGCTGTATGCAGATTATTATTATTTAAAAGGCATTGTGAGAGCAAACTCACAAATAAATGTATCTATTTCTCTGTTTTGTTTTGGCATTCTTTTTCCTTTTTTTCATTTTGCAAATAGCTACTATGCCGCAGAGGACAAGAAGTTATTTCAGTTATTTTTCATTTGAATGCTTCCAAGACTTCACTGCGTTGCTATGATAAAAATTCCTGTCTTATGCACTTCTTTATATAATGCCGTTTCGCAATTCTTATTCACGGTGCCGAAGTAAAGATCTAGTGTGGTAACATTTTTCGCGAAAAAATGTTAAGTTGCATGCATAATTTACTTATATAGCGATTTGACGGCTAAATAAATAAAAACAAGATTTATGAAATAATTCCGTTTATATTGCTTTTTTTTTTTTCTTGCTCCATTATTTACCGACGTGGGAAAAAAGAAACGAACGAAAAAGAGTGAAAATTGAATGCTTTCAGCAAACAAGCAAGTAAAAGGCGCAAATGAAATTGATAAAAAGGAGAAACAAAGTGATGCTTGAAAAAATAATAGATGCAAAGTAGAAAGCAGAGCGGCGCATTTATCAGGGATATTTTTTCCTCGAATGGCACATCCCTCATCCAATTTCCGGTACTCTTAATAAGATCCGATCTATACATCATCTCCTGCTCTATCGGGAAAACGGAACGTCGTCTTACTTAGTCAGATGATACACTCTTCCTTAGTTAATTTTCTTAAAAAAGATTTCAATGGATGCGCATGCAAGTTTTACTTCCTCTGTGACTTCGTTCGACCAAATGAAATGCGACTAACAAAGAGGAAGACAATCTTGCTAAGGGGAAATTCAATTCACTTTTATACAACTCTCTCTCAATGGTTTCCATTTCAACTTTTTTCTTACTTTTCTATTTTGAAATAACTACAACTTTCTAATGAAAAATATAACTTTTAAGTCAAAGTAATGTCACTATCTATCTATTTTTAACCCCAAAAAAAAATTTTATATTTTTTTCAAGTGTCTTGTATTGTAACTGGGTGTTTTTCTTCTTTTCCATTTATAATTTAAAAAAATGTTTTTCTCCAGGAAATTATTTTTAACTTAATGTTATCTTACGATCTACGGTATGTTATGTTATATTATGTTATGTTAATGAAAGTTGGTAGTCACTTATTTATTTTTTTGTTACGTCACCCCAAATTATATTTCGTATATTTTTATTCCTTTGCAAAGCTAAATTTAAAAGATGATTTTATGGAAATAGTTTTATTCTGTCTTTAATTAAAAAGTATTCATCGAAGACGAAAAATTAACTTCCCTATTTTTATCATCTAATCCCTCCCGCTTTGGAGAAACACCCTGTATATTAAATATATTATTAATGCGAATAATAAATATTTTTATGTGGAAACATAATAATTTTCCATGCGGTTTTATTCGCAATGCACCCTGAATACTTATGCGAGGGTAAACAACGTGACATACATTTCAGCAAATGCCACCCCCAGTCAAGACGAATACCTTTTTTTTCCTTCCATATCTTCCATATTTTTATGTACCTAGTATTAT
This sequence comes from Holobus sp. GC000080, assembly GCA_030556065.1. Taxonomy (NCBI): domain Eukaryota; kingdom Metazoa; phylum Arthropoda; class Insecta; order Coleoptera; family Staphylinidae; genus Holobus; species Holobus sp. GC000080. The sequence continues at coordinate 17,425 of JASKGO010004677.1, forward strand.
TATACTCGATGCCGTTACGCATTCTTTTTTCCTTTTCATAAACCGCAAATGAAAGCGGATTCGAGTGCGAGCGCTAACTAACCAATAGATGAAATTCGATTACTTTCGATCAACCGACGTACGAAGTACACTACTGCACCGACCGGCCTCACTCTCTTTTTCCTGCTTATTTTTATTGCACTTGCACTGAATTTACGGCGAAAAATACGCCAAAGCTGTGCAGTTAAATAAAGTTGATGGCCGCATTACATAAATTTTCCTACTGCTAGTGTGCGGGGACGGTAATACGCTCAAGGTTGTCTACCGCACAGAAGTGTGATGACAGCGATATAGGAATTCCAGGGGTGAACCAGCTGGGTTCGTACCCTTGGTACGCAGCCAAGTG
>JASKGO010004680.1:0-53619 GCA_030556065.1 Holobus sp. GC000080
CTGTTCTATTTCCGCAACATTTAATTCATCCCACTGAAAGTCTTGAAAACTGTTAAAGTTTTTATATATCTAATTAAGAAAATTATTTACTATCGCCTGGGTCATTTCATTGATATCCAGTTTTAATTAAATATTTATAGAGATTGATTTTTTTATTACAGTAATTTTGGTATTATTGTAAGTATTTAATATTAGAATTCTGGAATATTCTAAATATGAGATAAAGCTATTATGGCATTTTTGCATAAAATTGATTTTGTTTCACTAGTTTATTCTTCTTTTTTCGTCGTATCTAGTTAAATATCTCACCTTTTAATGGAATATTGTTGAAAGTTATCTAATGAGTGATTATTTATAAAATATACATTGATTTTTTTTTTGTTCTACCTTGAGTGAAATCTTGGAGAAATTGTTCGGAACAAGAAAAAGTCAATTTTTCGAAATTTGATTCCTCCAACAGCTTATTTTCAGCTACCAATTTTTGAAGGATTTGGGAGACTTTTCTATAAAATAAAATAAATTCATGGCGCTCCTGTTTAAAAACTAAAATTTGCAATAAAATCTTAAAGAAGTACTCAATTTTTTTCTAAAATTTTGTGATGCACTCTTTGCTTTATTAAAAATCAAATATAGTGCTCTTTCCGTCCAAACCGGAAGTTATAACAAACTTTATACTGTAGTTATAGTGTTAAATAATTTAATTTCTCTCTATACTAACTTTGTACTCTGCCAAATTACAATTTGTTAGCTTTTACAAAGTGGCAGAAATATAATTTGAGCTTTTAACACTCGGTATCTAAAGAATGGATTTTTTTACATTTTAATTTCGTTATTATAAATTTAAAAAAGTATCAAATTTGAAATGTCAACCTACCTTGATTTTTCAGCGAAACGAAGTAATCAGAGTGCTTAGAATCGCACCACCTGCAACAAAAACAAAGTAATTCCATTAAAGTCTTCAAAAGCAAGATTATTCAATTAGTGCAAGCACTAACGCCATAAACAAATAACACAAGTGATCCGGTGATGCCGTCAAAAGTAGCAAACGCGTAGCTTTTGCATGCCATCACGACAAATGCAATTAACCCTTTTCGTTTTCCGCATAACAAAACTCCACAGGACAACACTGTAAATTGCCGTTCACGTCCCGCTTACGAAAAAAAAAAACCAGCATACATTGAAAAGAGTTTTTTCGTTGTTTTTGTTTACCGCGTTATGTCACTTTTATGGTTTGAATAGAATAAAAATCATAAATTTTAACGAACGGCCGCTAAAATATCGCTCGGAGATGATTTCATTAAATAGGTAATGCCGTAAAATATTAAAGAGGCCAGCAGTGAGATGTGAGATGGAAAAGTAAGAAAATCTATTCATAAATTTTCACAGCGTACTATACAGCGGACGCTCAATTATGTACAAGCCATTTTCCACTGTTTTTCGCTCGCTCCTTCTCGCGCGACTGCAATTTATATTTATATCCCTCCAGAAATATACGGCCCTTATTTACACATCCGCCGAGTGTGACTATAACAGTAAATTCCAGGTAAAAGGACCTTATTAAACAATAACAAAGTGCATGCGGCAATTAGCAATAAAAGCCGAACCGCCACTAAATGCATGCACCTGAACGCAGCAGCGGCGCGGCGCGCCTTCTCTAATCAAGTCACGTAACGAATTCGCACAACGAACGCGCTTATCTTTTTGTTAATATTCATGTACAGGGCAGCGGGGCCGCCGGTTAAGGGGGCGGCATTTTGCAAAGATGCGCACGTTTTGGGAAGGAAACCGTTAATTCCGTAATCCTCGCCACTAGGCAATAAACAGGACAAAAGTCCTGTAATCTGCGTGCGGAATCGCTGACCTCGTAAGACCGCAGCCGAAATTGTTAATCCACATTAGGCCGGGACCGCAACGGATTCGCTTTATTTAAATTGAAAATTGTTCTACGTCTGCTGCTCAACTAAGGGGAAAAACGATTTTATACGGTGCGCTTGTATGTTGGTTGGTTTTTTTTTTACGTTTCCTCTACTTTCAGCGTTTCTTTCCTCATTTGGATATCGGTACATCTCTTTAAATGCAAATTGCTGACTAATCAATTCGTCGTCCAATTTCCATTTTCCGCCACAGCTACTTAATTCCGATGCAATTTTCGGCCAATTTGCGGCTTGTTTCCATTGGTTATACCTTAATATGCATTTTGCATGAATCATTTTTCTTTTATTTTTCTTGTTATGGCTGAAAATATTTTTTGGTAATTTTCATAACGGATGTCAAAGGGTCGTAGTACATTTTTTCGCATTTGTCCTATTTTTGTGCTTTATCGGTTACTTAATTTTTCTAGATTAGTACTGAACTGTAATAATATACAAAGTTTTTGATTTAAAAATGAAAAGTTGGTATATTTTTTGCCAACCTGTAAATCAGAAAAGTAGTTATATTAATGACTACAACTTAAGTTTACAATAACTTTGCAACTTTTGAATTGGATAGATATAAAAATTTAAACCGGGGCTTATATCATGATCTGTGGATACCCTGTATATCCTTGCAATTTTTAGTTTATTTTATTTTCTTAAAAACTCTTAACTATACTCTTGGGACCAATTTTACTAATGGTTTCTTCTTTTCTAACTTTAAAATTAAATAGAGTTACATCACTTTTTATGACTAAACTTTTTTATGTTATTTTTAATAAACAAAAGTGATTTTGTAAATGCTGTATTATATGCCTCTATTATTATTATCTTTTGCTATTTATACCATTTTTGCCAATATAATTGTAGTTCATTTTAGTAAATTTCAAAAAAATTTCCGGAAATACCGGGCGTGATCAATACTAAAGATCCTTTAAGTAAGTTTCGGCTTGATAACAATTTTTAAAACATAAAGAAAACTTAGTATTTATAGTAATTCAGCTAGCATCAAGCTCTGCTTTACTGAATGGCATGGATTGATATGAAGGCGCCGGGTATATTATAGTTTTAGTTTTTTTGACTCTAAATCTTGAATCTAAACGTCGATTGAAGTTTTACAAGAGGTGAAACTTTGTAGTTTTCATGATTTTTGAAACAATACAGTAAAAATTCATTAATTTATTGTAGCAGATAAACATTATTATTATTTACTAAAATGTTAATAAGTCTTTATTGGATTTTCATAAAAAAGAAAAGAAATAAAAAGAAAGCGATGTTTATTAGTTAAATTATTTTTGAAAATATCAACATGAAATAATCTTATTTATTTTTTAAGATTTTTTATGTGATTTAATGAAATTTTTGTTGCAATTGAATTGAAAAAAAAAAGTTTAAAAAGCGGAGATTTTGTGTGTTTTTTTTTTACAAAATTTAACATTAAATGTTTAAGGTTTCTTAAAATTATAATAAAATTGTTTGTATCTCCTTAATAATAATAATAATTAGGCTTCTGCAGACTTTCATTGGATGTGAGGAGGGACATGCATGTCATTCTTTCCTAAAATAAAGTGACGTGTGTTAGATGATTTTCCCTCTGTCTTTCTTTATATTAGATATGTCAGGAAAGTCACGTGTTTGCAAAAGCGTAATTCTTTCTTGTTATTAGACACTTTGCAGCATTGGGCTTTGTCGCTCATATTACCAAATTTAAGAAAACCAACTGCTGGTTTTTGCTTCTAAAAACGAACACCAAAAAAGAAAGGAATTGACCACATTTAACTTTAACTGTGTCGATTGAAAAAATATAAACAAAATGCAGAAAACGTTTATCATTTATAAATATATTTGAAAAGCACACAAACCACTTTTAATAAAACAGTACTAAATCGATGCAAAGATAAAAAGGATTTACTTTGATCGATATAAAAAACACAGTTTGAAATAAATAAAAAACCGAAGAAGAAGAGTAGGAAGAAGAAGAACAGGAGGAGAAAGCAAAAACAGATCGAAATTATTTGTGGCGGCCATGAAAATTCAATGCACCCCCGAAAATGGTCGGGGGAGGGAGCGAGAGAGAAGAGAAAACTCAATCCATTAGAGTAGTATTTCATATTCTTGGCGTCACCTCTGGGATGTAATGCACTAGTAGCAGCATGGCATGTACCACTAGTGGTTGTTATTGGTACAGCAACCCCCAGCATTTTACTTTGAGCATACAATTGCGCTCTGTACTATTTTATGTGCATATATCTGATCACGCTTATGCATGCAGTACCTATAGATAGATATCTGCGTCTTCAATATATTTTATCCCGATCGAGTTGGCGGAATGATGCTTACCGCGAAGGCACGTTTCATTGCAACTGGAAAATCTGTGCATTCTTTGCTGAATCTATAAGGAAACGCTCTGTGCAATTTTTCATTTAATTATAGAATTAATTAGAAAACGCACGCCGGAAAGATGATCGCTCGCGTCCGCTATGCGCCACAATTAAAATATAATTAAAACGGTCGGGGATAAAAATATTATTCACAGAGAGTTAAAGTCGGGTGGCAGTGGTGGTGATTTTTTTTTTCTGCTTGTCGGCCTGCGCTGCCGGTTTTCCACTTGACCCATTCGCGACCTTAAAAGCTGTCGCACCCTTGTGTGACCCCTAGCTTAGCCATGGCTGCTCGCTGTTGATGTATGACCAACCACTATTTGCATGCCAATATTCCGAAAATGTTTTTCCTTTTTTTTTTATTACTACTGCTTTTTTATTTCTTGTTTTTATTGCCTTTGTGTGGATTTCCATAACCGCAATTACCATTAAGATATTCTTTTCATATTTGGATTTCCAAGGGTGTTTTAATTTTAGTATATGTTTTTAGTTTTGTTTATTAGTAGATTAAATTTTTACTGCATTGTTTTAATTGCATTTTTTTTTTAATGCGTGAGTGCTATTTCACAGTCTGATTAGCAGGAGGGCCGAATAAATTGCAAACGCAGTAAAACCGATTACGTACAATTAATGCCTATTCTGTTGTTCACATTGAGGTTTTTATAAACAAATAACTGTTAAGTTATCGGTACAAAACTGGAAAATATTTTGAAATATCATTGGGATTTGTTTTATGGATTTATTGCCAAAATATCATGGGAGTAGGCATATCGAAAATAATTAGCAATTACTCAGATTAATATTTGTTGTTACGAAATAAACAAAAATAGTTTGTAAAAATAAAAAACAATTAATAATTTATGGAGAAAGCATTACAAAAAAGAAAATGATAAAGCTTTTAATAACATTTCAAATGTGAAGGCGCCGGACGTTTTTTATATTCATAATAAACTGCTTTCATTTCTACGAGTATAATTTTTTCACTACTAATTGAAACATGGCTTAGTTACTATGGAAATTAATAACCTAAGTGTGATAAATCAATTCAATTGAAAGAACATTTTAGGACTTTAAATATTAATTATGAAAATTATATTATTCTATTTAAAAAATCACAACTTTGTATTATAACTTTGATATCGAACATCTTGTATAAATTAAAAAACATTAAATTATAGTCTTCATCAATATGACTATGTCTGTGAAGAAAAAAATAAATTATATTGAATAGTTTGGGCACAATATTAGTTTTCTCCACTAATGGACCACCCTGTTCGCTTTGCCATTGTAATTGAAAAAATTGTAAACAGCGCAATTTTATAGCACCACTCTTAAACATCCACTTTAATATTTTATAGCGTCTTTTGAAACAAAATAATTTCTATGTCTAGACTTACAAAAAAATAATCTAAAAAATGGCCAGAGAAGAGTGTTTTTAAAGTTAATTTTAGCTTGTCTTTTTACTTAGTATAAAGAACAAGCCAGAAGGCGATTTTTCTTATGATCCGTGACACTTAGATAAAAGATACCACCTATATGTGTCATAGTTCCACGCCAGAGCTATACTTTATTACACACTGATGGTGGTGGTGGTGGATGAAACAAAAAGGACCGGCGTACGACGACCTAAAGTAAAAATAGAAGAATTTCAAATAGGGGAAAGCTTCGGAGAGAAATGGCTCCTGAACGGAGCAGAGCAGAGCAGACCACTTAATGCTGGTTAGGTTCCCGTGGGTGATCTCACGGAATGGAACTTGGAATAATTACTAAGAGAGAAGCGGGTCAAAGTCGGCTGCATAAAGAAGAGCGGCAAATTTGGCCGCCCCCCAACCTATACAATCCTTGTTTGCTAGCTCCCTTGTTCCGTCGCTTAATTATATTAAACTTACGCAACACTTAATTAATCGTCCGCGCCTGGAACATTAACAACGATACCAATTAAGGGTGGGAAATTTTATTTACCGAGCGGAAATAAATCAAGCGCCGATACGCTTCTGATTTATAGTATCGACTTTCAAGATGAGTGTGACATTATTGGGGGGCTTATCGCATTATTGCGAGCGTAATATGAGTCTTGTGTGGGTGTGCGGCGGAGGATATCATTTTTAAGGACGATGAAGGAAAAGGAAGAGAAGATGGCTTAGTGCCATGAAATCGCTATAACAATATTGTCATCGCTATTGTATAAAAGATCAAACTTGAATATTATACTGCAATGACAACGTGTGGCGACAAAAAGAAAACAGCAAGTGGCAGCAGTGGCAAAAGTGTTCGCGTTCATGCATATAAAGTGTTGCTATACCAAATATCCCTAAATGTTTTTTCCTCTCTTTTCATACTTGTGTTGCTCAACTTTTCTTCTTCTTTTTTTATTTTTCCTCTCTCCTTTTTTATCGCAGACCTTTTGAGGGTAATGGAAATTTATGCCGAAAACATTCTGTTTGCGCGTGACTCTTTTAGCCTTAATTTCTATGCTATTTATTTTAATCCTTGTTTTTTTTCGGTTTGTTGAAAGTAACAAAAGTATAATTGTTTGCAAATAATTAAAGTATTTTTTTTTATATTATTCAACAAAAAAGTAAAATTTTAAAATTATACAAGTAAGAAACTTTGAAGCAATATTGTGAAATTGCTTAAAAGCAGGTTTTTTTTTTATTGCTAATAATAAATGATTTGTCAAAATTAATTAAATTTATATTTCATTTATACTTTTTTTAGGGTAATAGTAAGCATTTTGTGAAAAAATGAAAGTTTCAGCTGCATAATAAATTATCTCCAGACCAACGCAAAAAATAGAGCGATTAAAAACAATTCTCTTTTATTAAAATTTTTTTTCGAAGCATTTACCAAATATAAAGGAGCATAAACTAACTCAACCAAATTTAATTTGGTTCTTAAATCATTACACAATTTTTATGGCTAGCAGTAAAGATAAAAATCGCATAAATGTAGTTATATATTGTTATTTTTATTTTTTTAAATAAGCTGTTAAATAAATTTATTGCTAATTTTCCTTTCTTTCCATTAAGAAAAACAATTTTAGTTTATTTTTCATCAAAAACAAACACCCAATGTTACTTTTGTTAAATTTATTACAACTTTTTTTAAACGGAATTATTTTCACCTTGAAATTCTGCATTTTTATTAGTTTTAATTTATTACTAATTTAATTGAATTTTAAGAATGTAGAAGTGACCCTTACCTGTTAACTTATTTAGTAGTTTAATAAAATCATCTTGTATTGATTTAATTTAATAACAGTTTATTGACAAAATACTTTAAATTTAATACACTGACCTAACTTAATTAACCAAAACTAATTAACGTATAAATAAATAGATCATTTTTAATTTAAAAAAATAATTATTAAAGATTCTTTTTTTACATTTAAAGTAAATTCAAAACATTGAAAAGGATTTATTCAATAAAAAAAATAACTATAGAAATTTATAAGTGCAACTACAAATAATAATTACAGTTAACTATGCATGAAGATTAAATCAGGAAATTTTAAAATGCAAGAGGCAAATAGAACGTAACATACAAAAGGCGTAATTTTGCAATATTCACGCAAAAAGCGGCTTATGAAACTAACAGCGGAGCTTTTTGTTTGTAACTGCACCACCGTCCGAGCCGTTCTTTATTTTGAGCACGTAGACTGCGTAACGAGCCAATGGTGTTTAATTAAAGCTTATTTATGCGGTTGATAATTGGATTTGTTCGCTGTTTTGCCCGAACCGAATTGAAAACTCAAATAATAAACACCATAAATCAACACATCGGCTCCGGGCTTTCTTGGAAAATTCGCCGCCCGCGATATGAATTTGCGAACACGGTAAATCAATTAGTTATTTGCTCGAATCAATTCGCTCTAATTGGCTTTCGCCCATCGCAATGCGTACAGAATTCCGGTCGAATATTCCGCGGAACTACAACTACAGCGTAAATTGGTACGTCAATTTACATAAGAATTTCATCGGCTAATCCTATTCCTAATTAAACAAGCGCTAAAAAAGAAGCAAATACATTTGTTGGCTGAAAGTGTGTCGCGTTTCATTTAACTTGCAAAAGAAGTACTTGAGGGTCTCTGTCGCCCTCAGAATACAAAAGTATTTTTTCGTCCATTGTCTTATGCAAATTGCTCTTTTTGTGTTCTTTTGAAAAGGCTCGAAAAGCGTTTTGTGTTCGTTTTTTTTTTCCATTGAGTGGTGCGAGGCTGCTTTTCCTGCTTCGTCTGCCCACTATATGAAATCTCTATTTTTAGTGTGTTGTAGGTGGAAGTTTTCCGTTGAAAAATATGCTGCAATAAAGGCGCAAAATATATTACAGTTTCGTTGCGTTTGACCCCCGGCTTTGGCCGCATAAGAACGGAAAATAGTACTCGCATCCGAATTTAACTGGGAGCACGAATAAAAACATCGATGACTAGTAGTAAATTTCACCTAAAAACACGAATAAATAATTTATTCCCTTTACGACCGACATAAAAACGATCCTCGCAGAGATTTACAGCTGCTTTTTAGCCCTTTGTACTTCCGGATTTCGAGAACTGCTCTATTTATCTTAAATAATTTCAAATAAGTTGCTGGGTTTTTTTCTCTTTTATTATATTTTCGTGTTTATTTTTATGGTGCTGCTATCATAATTTATTCTAATAATTCTTTAAAGATTGTGATGCATGTTGTTTTAGTTCAGATTGCGTGAACTAATAGGATTTGTATTGTTAATTTACAGAGAATTGTTTTACTCATTAATTTCATTTACTCGAGCTTTGCAATCACACTTCCATCTATTTGATTTATTAGTGCTTTACTTATTTTGACGGCTGTAGTTGTAGCATGGAGAGATCGAATACTAAAATACAAATAATTGAAATTATAAAAGCTTTATTATGAGAATTAAATAAGAAATCCCATATATAAAAACTAATTTTGGATTTTAATATGCGAAGATTGTATATAATTAATAATGGGTTCGTTAAATATTTTTTCCCTATTTTTTTTGGCAATAAATCAACTGAAACTAGAAACTAGAAAATCTAAATAGATATTTTTTTATACTTTAAACTATTCTGAGTAAGTTTTAAAACTAAAACAAATAATTTTTTTTTTATTACTTCCGAAAAAAAATAAATGAAAGCCGTAAATGATTTCTTGGAGATACCAATTTTTTCGAAAGCAAAACTAGAGGCCAACAAATATCTGGAAAAAAATATGTGTAACGAATTAAAAACAAGTTTTATAAGACCTTTCTTTTTAGAGAAAAAAAAACCATAAAATTAAAATTGCGGTACAATTCATTTAAACCATATCAAAGTTAGCGTCTACTGCCGGTTTTTCCGGAAATTTTAAATTTTGAAAGTCCTTTATGTAAAGATTTTAATAACCAATTTTAATAACTAAAAGAAAACTTAGTATTTACAGTAATTCAGCTAAGCATCAAGCACTGCATTACTGAATGCCATGGATTGTTATGAAGGCGCCGGGTTTTTATATTATACTTTTTGTTTTTAACTCTAAATCTTAAATCTAAACGTCGATTGAAGGTTTTCAAGTGGTAAAAATTTGTAGTTTTTTATTTTTGAAAACAATGCAGTTAAAATTAATTTTTATTTATTGTAGCAGATTTAAACAAAAATATACTTTCTGTGAGTTATTTACAACTCTCTATCTTTTTGGTTTTGCCAGAAATTACAAAGAAAACTTATTTTCTTACTTTAATTAGAATCATTTATTCATCATCATTTATTATTTTCTGTTTGATTATTCTGTTGTTTGATTTCTTTAGAAAAAATGTCTTTGAAATTTAACTTATTTTATTAAATTTTATTCTAATTATTAAGTAGTTTACAGATTTAAAAGCGATGAATATAAATTTTTAATTAAAATTATGTACTAAAATGAACATTAAATTTTGTTTTTGGCATTTTAGTTACATTAAAATTCATCTAGTATTATTTTCAATTACAATTTCATTACCCTCATCAGTTATTTTATAAATTTAATGTAATTTTGTTTATAAAATTACCACATATAAAACATATAAATTATGTTTATAGTTTCAACAAAACCCCAAGTACAAAACATAAAGTCTGCACTTTATGAATATATTTCAGCCCTGTAAACTTGAATAAACATCATTTGCAGATGTGGCCATTTAAAACCGTTTTATACTTTTATTACACCCTTTTTAATATTTCACATCAATTCCAATATAATTAACTTAATTAACTTGCCACTAGAAAATAGCGCCATAAAACGGGCACAAAATTATATAATTATAAAAGGAAATTACCCTAGGCAATTGGTGGTACCTTAACTATCTTTAAGAAGAACTTCCCAAAGAACTATTCAGTGGCGATACAATCTTTAAGCATTTCAGCTTATAATAATATCGTTGTATGGTTTTTTTGGTTTTGTGCAATCTCTGAAAAGGCTCTTAGCTTTTATCGATTCATACTCCAATATAATGAAATTATCTTGTTCACTTTTGAAAAGATTTAAGAAGTTGGAGTAACTTTGCATGTACAAAATGTGAAATGATAAACATGAAATGTGACATCGCCGTATTATATTGTATCGATTTTAAGCGAAACGCTTCAGAGTCCGTAAAGCAACCCTTAAATTTTGCGATGCATGAAACGGAAGAAATTAGCGATGACACTTCATTAATAACTCCAATATGGAAAGCGGTACAATCGGAATTTTCCACGAAGGAAAGGAGAGTGCGCCGTTTCGCAATGCAAAACACGACGCTTTGCATATTTAAATTTCAAAGTGCTGCTGCACATCTTGTGAAAGGCTGAAATGACTGCGTGTAAGTTAAGCAGCGCTTGCTTAATTGCAAGCGAGATTGTTTCGCAATTTAATTTTCCCTTGTTCCGAAATAGTTAAGGCACCAAATGTCATTTCGCCTCTCGCTATATCGCTACAGCTTCGTTAATTCTAATTCTTTGAAATTGCCAAAACAAAATATTAAAAAAATAAAAATAAATAAAAGCAAAGAACAATTGCAAATATCCCTTTAAGAAATATAAAAATGGGAATAATACCTATTAAGTGTAAACACTAATACCCTGTATACATATTTATTTATTTGTATGGGAGTTTTTATGCCTGACTTAACGGCGAAACCGAACGAGAAGCAAAAAAAAGTGTAATAGGGCTGAATCAATTTCTCCAGTGGAAGAAAATCATCGAAGCAATTTCGAAGTTGCTCTCTCGTGCAAATATTTATTCCTAAACATAAATAAAACGATTTGATCGCGTCAGCTTTGCAGCTCTGCTTCTCTCTTTCCCTAGCTCTCCGTCCGCTTTCCAGGATAGACTACACACGGCTCGAGAGAGGAGGCGGGTGTGGGTGCGTTTCACTGAATAGTCACACGGGAAGGAAAGAACTAGGATGCCGTCTTCCGCAGAAGGCGATTTTAATAATACTATAAACGAGATCAGGGATTACGTTCATCGCAAATCCACGAAAATATCATTTAAGCTGAGCCCCGTGAGGCTCTCTTTTTCGTTAAGCATAATAAAATCTGTCTGTCGACGAATCAGTTCCGCAAAACATATAGTGCAACTTCTGTCTCGACTATAAAATTCATATATTACTTTCGTACTTTTGTGACGTTGCCTTAATATTACCTCTCGCAAATATTTTAGTTTGCTTTTTGCGCCTGGCCAAACTTATGGCGGTAGTTTTTGTTTCCCTTTGAAGTGGCTTTACAAATACTCATGGTTTAAGCCTTTTTTTTATAAATTCATATTAATTTAAAAGTTCTTGAATTTTTGAAGGGTAAAGAAAAATTTAGATATAATAATATTTTATTCTGTTATAGTAGTTTTTATAAATTATTATTTTATATTCTTTTATGGAGGTTAAAAATGTTTAAAATGAGTGGATTTATTCTTTAAATTACAATATTTTTTCACAAAACATTAGGGGTTTTAAAATAAATAATTATTATTCTAGGTTCAATAAGTTCATTTTTATATGAAATAAACATTTTTTTATTTCAATTAATAAAAAAAATGGTATGGCAAATACATAATTGCCTGGCGCCTTCACATCATTGGCTGTTTATTTTTAAGTATTCCCTTATTTTATAATAATATTTACTTTATTATTTTTAATTATAATACATAATTTAATTAAGAAATAAATTTAAAATAAATCTTAATCTCGTTTTTAAGTGTAAAATCTAGCTTATTAATTTCTCAAATATTTTTAAGCAAATTTATATCAAATAAATCTAACTTTGACAGCTATCACTTAAAAAACTTGCCAAGGACCTTAAAAAAATTGAAATATATAACAATGCCAAAATACAGTTACATTTTATAATACAAATTAGTATTTTAACTTTTAAACTGCAAAAAAAATCAAAGCATCCTTTCTAACACAATTTTATTAATTTCTTTAGATGCTTTTGAAAAACCAAATAGAAAACAATAATTAATTAAAATTAATGGGTTTTCTAAAACAATCCTTTATATATTTTTAGAAAAATAAAAAGTAAAGATTTTATCTCCCAAATATAATTACTTTGAAAGCTTTTTTTATCGGAACAATTTAATTTCCATTTTTATATCAACATAACTTTAAAAAATAAATACTCGGAAAATTTTGACGCTGATGCTGCGCTAAATTTAATTAAAAGAGAACCCCATTATATAAATTTAAAAAACAGCGTAGCATAAAATTTATTGCGCGAAAAAACATATTTTAAATTAAATTACCTGAGGTTGAATTAAAATAGTCCATTAATTATTAATGGAAGTACTAGTATATTTAAATGCGGTAATACACAAAGTTTAATAGCCATTAATGATTATCACGAAAAATGTTCGCCGTATAATTAATGCAAATTGCAGATCGGGGAGTAATGTACCTAAAATGTCTACCTGCATAGTTGCACCAAGAACAACAACAACAACAACGGCGTTAGATTAAGTTTCGCGGAACTTTGCTACTTTAAGAGTGACAACTATTAAGTAGTTGCGTAACTGTTAGCCCAAGGAATCATAAATTTACACTCGAAACTCTCCAATTACACATTGTCTAGCGGCCTCCTAATTGCAATTATTTGTTTCGAGCTTTCTCATTTCGTCCGGTGCACTTTTGCACGAAATTGCTTTAGCATTTTTACGTCACATACTGCAAACAAATTTTTAACTGTTTTTTTTTTTAACTGCGCACAACATAAACTATTTATTTTTTATTTATTTAATTAATTTACGGGAATTGAAATCTATAAATATTCGTGATGTTTCAAATAATAGTTCATATTAATTAAAATTCGCATGAAACAATAACTGAAATAATCCAAATGCGATTTTTTTTTCCGAGTGAATTAAAAAATACTTCGAGCGCAAAAAATGAAAAAGCAAACACAAAGATATGGAGCCCGTAATGAAATGCTTTTAATATCTGCAGGAAGTAAATTGGCAATATAATTCAAGCCCATTGCAAAAGGGGAATGAAATAATGCCCGTACTATCATTACAATGAGTTCGGATGCCTTCCGAGATCAACGGGAACAACTTAATAATCGTGCAGAAACGTTATTCCGTTCCGCCATATCTAATATTTAAAGGAAAAGTCCTTAATTCCAGACTCTCCTTTTTCCTTCCCATATCCGCCACTTATACAGTTTATTTATTAGACGCATTTTTTATTAAATATTTTCTGCCAATACGGCCAGCAACGAAAGAGGGTTTATTTTCGTAGGAAAACAGTTGTTGAAGGAAAACGTTCGTTCGTTCGTTCGTTATATTTTTTTTTTCTCATGTTGCATGTTTCCAGATCGTTTCTCTACGAAAATATCTCGATAAATAACGAAACGGTGAATTAGTGCGTCGCGCGCGTTGTCAGGGGTTGGGCTCAAATGCTTTTCGCGAAAATTGCTGCCGCTGCCGCTGCTCATACCCACTTTTAATCGCTTGCCTGAAGATTATTTAACTTTTAATTAAAACTGCGCTTAATGTTTTCGCAATAAAAGTTGCAATAATGGCTTTTTTTCACGTAAACTCTTATGGGTTTAAATCGCAAGGGAATGCCTTTGTATTTATAAATGTGCATTACGCGTTTTATAATCTACGCTTTTGTTTAAAAAATATACTAATGCAATTATACGATAAGAAGGGCAATAACTGTTTTTGTTATGACCAGATTTATTATTTATTTTGTAATATAGGATTAAATGACAATTTAATGTGATGTATGATTTTTTAATTAAAAATCGTTTACAGATTGTAATGCGGCATTGTATTAAAATGAAAACCTTTTTTTGTTGAATGGTAAATATTATTATATTATTAAAAAAATAATTTATAAAATTAATCTTTCTAATAGCCTAAACAATGAATTATGACTTAAAAATCAAATTTAAACTTTTCTTTTGAAAAGTTCCAATGCGAAGGCGCCGGACCGTATTTACAGACTGAGTAAAAATATTTAAAAAAAAAAAATTCTTTTTTTTTTCTTGATTTTTTTTAAATCAAATATTACATTTAATATTAGTACTAAATCATGTTCTTATTATTATTAATTGTCAGTACAGTATTATTGAAGAGAATGGAATTTAATAGAATTTGAGTCGAAAATTATGTCCATAAAAATGGCTATGCTGATCTAAAAATCATCTTGTTCGATAATAATTGAATTAGAACAATATATTATGAAACGAGTTGTGTTGTGAAGGATTTTATCGCCGAGTTTAATAAAACTTTGCAACAACGAGTTGCGTACAGTACCCACAGCAACTTATTTTATTTAAAATAAAAAATTTAAAAAGTGTGATTAAAGTAGAGATGAAGCGGATATCCGGAAACTATCCGGTATCCGGTCTATCCGGCAATTTTTTGACTATCCGGTTTTACCGAATAATCCGGTCCAATAGATACCGGATACCGGATATTAAAAAAAAAACATAAACACTAAGTAAATGTGATCAGCCATTTGCTAAAACGCCCTAAAATATGGGCAAATTTCCCCACGGGTTGGGATGTAATATAAGAAAGTAAAAAATAATTATACAAAGTCTTACAATTCCCAGTTTTTAAGCGTTTGTTTAATAAATTTGCAAAAAGGGAGACATTTAACTATTACCACTGCAAAAACAAATAAAAATATCCGGTCACCAAATATTTCGTTATCCGGTATACTGGGGTTGCCGAATATCCGGTATCCGGTTATCCGGCCAAACCACTATCCGATTCATCTCTAGATTAAAGCTAACCTAATATAATATGTATAGCATGTTTAGTGAAAAATTTATAACAAATTTGGCTTACGAAACATCAGAATGCACGATTGTTAATATAAGTAACCCAAAAATAATTTAAAAAAGATGTTTGTCAAAAAAAGTAGGTCTATTAATAAACATGCAATTGTTTAATTTAATTTGTTGTGGGAGCCCAAAAAGTATTTCTTTCATAATCATAAATTTGGGCAATCCAATTTTTTAAATATAAAAATCAAGATTTGGATTGTTTTTTTAAGATCATATGATTTTTGGTAATACAGAACTTAAGTTTTTCCATATAAAAAGAATTATATTTTTTGTAATACAACTTCTTAATAAAAATAGAAATAATAAATAAATAATTACCAAGAGAGTTCCTAAATCCGTAGTCATCTTGTAGATTATTAACTAGTTTTACGATAAAATGTTTCATGTAAAAGCGTCCTTTAATATCATTTTAAAACGAGAAAATCAACATATTGAAGATTGAAATTTTAATTAAAGTAAAAGTTTAATTTCAGAATATAAAGAAAATGTCATTTCCTTACTTTATATCTTTATTTTTTGCTATCTTAACAAAATGCATCCGCTTTTAATAATAATTAAAAACTATATAAAAAGAAAACCTAACCGGCGGAAATATTTTTTTTTTTAATATTTTACCACCTGGGAAAAGAGAAGTAAATAAAAGATAACAGTGTGACCCGCGTTATAAACCAATTTGAACCTTTTTAATACTTGAAATTTTCCCTTATAAATAGTTGATCAGACTAATCCTTAAAATATTCGAATCCCCGTTGAAAATCGAAAGGAAATTTTCTGGAAGCTGCACTATTGTCTATTTAAAATGCACCCCAAACTGAATGCGGCGCGGCAACCTATCGAAGGGGGCGAAACCCGAGGGTTATTTATTGGATTCCTGTGCCGGCAAAAGAGAAAGCTAAGCAGCGAACACAGGGAAGGACGCGAAGAAGGTATATAGATACGAGTAGGTATATGCTGCTGCATCCGTTCTTGTTTGCTCCTGCTACGGAGGACGACCCGTCGAACTAACCGAGAAACAAAAAATAAAACACTTTAAAGTTTTCGCAAAGAAACGAACAGCATACTTAATCAAACAGCAGTAGTTTGTCGAAGTCTAATTGAAAATCTACCTCGGTTTACTCATATGCTTTTAACGATTACAAACGGATTACGGCTCTCAACTTGGCGCTCATAGCAAAGACGCAGAAGAAGTTGGAATGGAGCCGGTAAGTTTTGCGCGAAATGCATCGCACCAAATCTTACTTAAGGTGCAATCTCAGCTCTCGAAATTATTATTAACGATGGAAATTTCTGGGGTAATTACAATATCAATAAGATTCCCTTGGAGTACAGATAAAAGCCAATTTGAGCCTGAAGCTCTTCGTACTTTCCGACTCTATTCTATCTGTGTTTTTGTTGCTATATGTTCTCTACAGTGGCGTATAGAAGAAGATACCGACTGTAAGTCGAAAGAAGCGCGCTCCGTTGTTGTTTGTGATACTCGCTATGATAAATAATTGCAGTGCAATTTCGGCGGTGTTGTTCTCTCTCAGTCATCATCAGCTTTTACGCTTTGCTGCACCCCAACGAGGAACTTTTCCCAACACGTCTCCCCAACTTTTCCATGGTTTACGCCCTGGCGGAACTTTATGTGGCGAACGAGCGCTCTGGTTTTACGAAGAAAAAAGAAATACAATAAATGAAATTTAATAATCGAAGAAGATTTTGAATTGGGCCATATATTTTTATTTTTTGCTTTAAATTTAATGAAAGTTTCTCATTTTCAAGTTATACTTCTATGAAAACTATTTTTCAAAATTGTTTTTAGGGCTTTATGGGATAAATCATATTTTAATCTGTAATAACCTTCAGTTTATTTATTGTTTAAACAAACCATTAACATTTTTACTGAATAGCAATGGTTAATAAAGATTAAAGGTTTGTATTTTTATTATTAAAACAACAAATTTTAATTACAAACAATCTTTAACTCTATTCTGCTGTTTTCTTTCCATACAAAGGTAATTTGAGGACTTGTTGTTTTGAGGACAATAGTAATTGGCCATTATACTAACATTTGATCAGCTTAAATGATATTTTTACTGAGCAGCAAAGGTTAAAAAAGATTAAAGATTTGTATTTTTAATATTAAAACTATAAAATGTAATTTCAAGGAATCTTTAACTCCATTCTGCTGTTTTCTTTACATAGAAAGGCAATTTTAAGACTTTTTATTATGAATTTTGTTCTGTTAACTGTAACAAAGAGAAAGTTAATTCTAATTCTAAAAAAGACACTACTAGTAATTGGCCATTATATTGTTTCATTTTAGGAGCTTCGTTATAAAGAAAAACTTATCTGTGTTTTAAAATTTATCTTCTTTTAATTATTTAAAATTCAATTAGTAGAAAATACAATACTTTTATTTATCTATTAATTTAATTGTCTCGTATAAAAATCATTAAAAGAAGTTGACAAATATTAAAAAACGTTATTGAAAATTAAATTAAAGTTTCCATAGTGTGCAGATTTCTTTTAATAAGCTTAGGAGTCATTTCAACATTTGCTTTTCTAATTTCAATTCATATTTTGTAATGTGGAATTTAAACTTGTTCATTTTTCTTAACTGCCGAAAATTCACTTTAAAAATAATATCCGTTTTGATAGCAATTATCAAGAAATTCGACTTTTTCGTGGAAAAAATAATTTTTCCTCCCTTTTATTTTTTACTCTCCTTCTCTCTCTCTTTCTCTCTTTCTGTCTTAAAATAATTTAATTTAATTGATATTAGAGATGTTACACTAGAATTTTTTAAAAATAAGAACAAATTAAAATATTTCTTTTCTCACCCATTAGTTAATGAAATCCCGGCGCCTTCACATTGACGAATATAATTTTTCATTATTCGAAGCTTTCATATTAAATACTTTTAAATTGTATCTTAATAATTTGATTTAATTAATTTTATCAAATTATATAGCAGTAATAATTAATATTTAATAACCCATTTGAGTCTAAATTTCCATAAAATCGCCATTTAATGAAATAATAACACTGAACAGTTTATTAAATTACACATAGAAGCTTGCTACTTTCCACAAACACGGACGCTTGCTTTAATTAACTAAGCCAAATACAGCGTTGTAGTTTTCGAAAAACATGTAAAAAAAAACTTTCGACAATTTTAAAATTTTGCAATAAAATTAAAAGTTAAAAATATTTTCTCTTAATAATAACAAGCGATTATTAAAATAAATAATAAATGAGCGGAGTAAAAATTGATTTAAAATTGAAATCTATAAAGCACATTGAAACCCTAAAAGCGAAATGTGAAATGCGAACGATTCATCAGAGAGTAATGATTCGGCATGCACGGGGAAAGGGTTGAAATAGGAAAATAACGCAATCAAAATGGGTTTTAATATCAAGGGTTTTCGGGGCTTCCCGCTTTTATTAATTGTCATTAAAACGTAGCAGGAAAATGTAATAAAATCGGCACGGGGACTAATTGCACAAAGAGTACACATAGGCCCTCATCAACAAATTTGTTCAACGCCTAACGCCGCCTTCCCCCCGTTACAATTATTAACATGACTTCACTTGCAATTTGTTATACTACCGCACTACCGCACAACGTACACAGACAGAACTTCCTTATTGCTGCTAGCGTTTGCCTTCAATTCCAATTTCTGGTAGGCCTGCAGGATGATAAGAGAAAACGCTTTTGCTGCTCTCTAATAACATTATGTGGGCTTTTCGAAAGAGGCGGATTTAAAGTCGGCACGAGAAAAATGTTTTATTGAATTGAACGGAGGCGATGATAGCTTCGGGAACAAGTTTATACAGAAATGTTTTCTTCAAATTGCACCTGTGTGCGGGTGTACTATACTATAGGCGATGATGTTCGAATTCGAACAAATCTTTGGAAACTTTTCACTCCGTGCTACTACACACTTTGTTCTTTGTAGAATTTAGAAGAAAAACATATGGATAAAGAAAAGTTTCCACAACTTATTTCCGGAATTTGATATATTAAACTTTTGTTCGCTGTGCACTGCTGAAGAGTTTTGTTTTTTTCCTCCACCCCCTCGCGAAAGATATTCACTGGCTGCGTGTAGCGATTTTTCTTACTTGCGCTGCTGTTTTGTTTTTTATGTATGACGAACGGCGGAGGTAAGTTTTCGAAACGCTAGATGCAACAACTCTCCGTGAAACGATTTTATGCTTTGGTAATCCTGTCCAGGAGCCTGTGTGAGCTTTCTCTATGAATATTTATAGCCTGCCATTTTTATAGGGGGCGGACACAATGTAAATACAAAATTGTAATCTTTCTCCATATTTTTGATTTATTGTTTAATTTTCTTATTTAACTTTTTATGGATTTTATTTTATACGTTTAGAACTTATTTTTTACCTCATTTTTGTTTTTAATTCATCAAATTTAATACTTTTCTTGAAAAAGACTTGCTATTTTGTTATAAGAGATTTAAATATAACGTAATTATTTCAACATGCTTTAAAATTGTCTAAAATACAAAAGATTACTTAATCAAATTGATTACTCAATTAATAAGTTTCCTTGGTGTTTATAAAATATAGAAATTTTGAAATATTCAAAGGAATTTATTTGTGTTGCTACTTACAAAAAAATATTTTAATGTTTCCTAAATTAAAGCATTATTTTTTTATAATAAAAAAAATCATTGTTCTACACCTTTTTTTGTGGAAAAGTATTAAAAAGTATTATTTCTTTATTAAATATATATTGGAAATGAGGAGCAATCCACAATAACATAAGAATAAGTGAAAATAACATTTGGATGTTCATTTTTATTAATAAAATAATTGCTATTTAAAAAAATTGATAACATTAAATGATATTTGAAACAATGGTGCCCCCTCAATTATTGAAATATCTTGTTACCGATGATTTCACTTTAGTAATGATAAAATAATAAAACAATACTCCAAAGCTCCAATGAATATTTTTATGAACATAATTATTTGAATAATTACGCAAATTATTACTTTTTACTTTTAAAATAGGGTTATTTTCTATTATATTTTGATATATTGCCTCAACCCAATGCGCCAACAATACTTCGTTCTGCACATGAAAAGAACCCCAATGAACTATTTTAACTTATTCAACTTAGCTTTTTTTTCTTCATTTTTAATTTGGAAAGACATATTTTATTAAAAAAAATAAAAATAAAAAACACAACAATGAATAACAGCATCTACAAAGCTTCCACAATATGTATTTAGCTAGTCAACTGTAAAGGGCCATCGTAATGTCAAAAATGAGGGCGCAAAATTCAAAATTTGCGTTTTTTCAAAGGATGTCCCATAAGAACGAAATGTGGTTAAAAAAAACACCTCATTGACTTAGGTATTTTATCATTTCGAAAAATTATAATGGTGAACAGGAAAAAAATAATGTTTAATTTTAAATCTAATTCCCTATGGTCGGATGGAAAATGGGACACGCTGTATAAATTTAAAGTAAAATAAAAATTTTATAAAAAAAAAAAAAAGCAACATAATTTATTTGTCAATGTGTTTTGTATATGTAAATATATTAATATAAAAGTGTGTAAAGTTATAAATCATGTGATATACTTTACATACAGTATATGTAAAGTGCGAAAAATGTAAAAGTATGAGGAAAACTTTGAAAATCTCCGTAAGAAAAATATTTTCATTCGGAATGCATAATGTTGCATAAATGTAAATATGAATAACGCACTATAAAAGTACGTGTGAAAAACTAAAGGTTCGGTCCGGGAAAACTTTTCCTTGCACACTTTGCTGATGTTCTATGTCCTCTCTAGGTACATACTCGTACATCCAAAGACTCGAATGTGTAAAGCGCAAAATGTAGAACCACATTTAAATATACATAAGAAAATACGTTTTCTCCTTCTTAATGCAAACCATATTTTAAAAGAACGCATTCCTCCACACTTCATCATCATTTTTTATTAGATTTTACGAGAGGGTTGCGAGGATCGTATATTTCTTTCTTTTTTTTTTCTTGTATTACTTTCTTAAATGACAAAATTAAATTACACTTTTTTTTATATTTAATATTTGCTTATAAGAAATATGCTTTTTATTCCTTATTTTACTAGCTTTTTTCTTTGTTTCAGGTAAGTCAAAATGATTTTCTTCTATTAAAGAGTACTCTTCTATGTATTGTAAGTTTTTTATCAAATTTCATATTTTTCTAATTTTACAATTACACAATTTACATAAAATAAGAATTTGTTTGCTGCTTCGTTAATAAAGCCGCGGCTCAGTTTTTTCACTACTTTATTCTGAAAGAAGAACTGAAAATTTTCATTGCGCTAGTTACAAGTCAGATTTTTTTTGTGTCTTCTAACAATGCAGGGAGATTGATTGAACATCCTTCTAAATAAACAAGAAAATTTAAATTTTAATATTTTCATTATAACATTGTATTATTTTATTATTTTTTAATTTATTTATTTAGTAGATGGCAATTTTTTCAAGATGGTGGTATTTCCGATTATACCGGAATGAGTTACCAACTTTAGAATTTTTAATATATTAATTTTGCTACCATTTTTATTTTTATACCTTAATAACTTTTTAAGATATCAATTTTTTATTGTCAAAATGGAAAAAATTGTAACATCTTTCTAAGGTCGTAACTACACAATTAACACAATTACACAATTAACCAATCTGAATTCTTTAAATTTTTACCTTGCTTAGAAGTTAAAAAAATAATTTTGATTTTAACGGACTGGTTCAATTAATCACCCAGTATACAGTACTATTTTCAATTTTGATTTATTTTATCTCCCATATCTTTTTCTTCACTGGTATGATTTTGATTTTATGCTTCTTTTTTGCTCTTTTTAAACTATGTTAATTATGACAAACTGTTAAAATTGGTTTTGATCACAGGCAACTACTATAATATTATATTTGTTTTGTTTTTCGAAATGAAATAATTAAAACCCATTAAGTTTATTTATTTTCGTCAATCAAAGATTTAAAAAAAATTATATTGAATTATTTGGGGCAAAGGGAATATTTTTTTTTATTAGATGATTGTTTTAAATTTACACTGCATTTAGTACAGAATGACTTTTTAAAACAGTTTTCTATGCCCAATATTTTTAATTTGAAAGTGCTGACAACTTGATAATAATTAAAATAAACTTGGCCCCTAAAGATAATTTTGAATTTATTATCTTTCTAAAATTTATTTAAAAATTAACAACTTAACAAAATGTTTCAATAAATCACTCTATAGAAAAACAAAACATGACAAAATCATTATTAAAGTATGTACAATATTAAAAAAGAAATGACAATCAATAATCATTAAAACGAGCAAACATAATTTTCCCGTTATTTCGAATATCGATTGGCGCAATTGCATTTAGCAACACATGCAACACACATCTAATTAAATAAAATTGACTTAACAATTGGAGCGAGAACAAAGGAAACTGCCATGGCGCGATATAAAAAAAGGCAACGTGGAAAAATTTCCGTAACAATAATTACAGTGTCCAGAGATACGATATATCCCTTTAAACGTGCGTAAATAATTCGCGAGCGTTTGCGTTGCATAAAATTACGAGCACAACGGAAACCCTCGTGACGCCCATGGCGCGAATAAATAATAAACAATAAATGAGGGATGTTCGAGCGGACGCAGTCGCACTTTGCAGTTTATTTATTTATCCACGAGAGCGAATTTACTGTATATGTATGTGTATGGGATAGGGAATGCGAAAGCAAACGCAAACGCAAAACGCAAAACAGTCCCTGATTGCGCCCCGAAATTAATAAACACCATTGCCGCCTATTTTGCCGACGAATGCCCTAAGCACATATTTGCTTATGTGTTCAGCCAAATTGCCATAAATCCAGTCTCGGATTTATCGCTTTTGTTATTCGTTCTTAGCTTTACTTTGAAAAAAAAAATTGATAATGGAAAAGTCTGTGCGGATTTATTGTTGATGTTTGTCGAATAAATATAAATTGATTATTCATTTAATTACAGTACTAAATTGTGACAAAAATTACTTTTTATCGTTTTTTTGTTTATTATTATTATTTATAGCCTTTAGAAGTAGACCTAAAGTTTATATAAACTTTTTAAACAATTAAATATTAAGTTTTTCTTGATTTTGATATAAGTAACTTCTTTTTTTATTATGATTGAATTATTTTAAAATTAACTTTGTTTTTGGATTTTTTTGCATTGAAGAAAATGTATAAAAATGGAATTTTAATTTAAGGCTTATAAATTTCTCTTTTCTTTATTATTCTTTATAAAGGAAGAACTTCTCCTTTCTTATTATACTTTTTTAATTATTTTTTTGTTTTTAAATGAATATTTATGTAATTTATTTTCTTTTGGTTTTTGTTGAAATTTTATTGAATTTTGAAATAAGCAATATTTATTTTTATTCTGTTTCAAGTTGTCAAATAAATTTAATTTTATCCTTTTTTATCTGCGGAAAATGAACTTTTCAGGAAGTCCATAGTAAATTATTATTTTTCCATTTAATTATTGAAATCTGATAGAAAAATTACAATTGATTAATCATTTAATGAAGATTTATCGCTTTTGTTATTTTTTCATACAGTTTTTTTTTTTTTTTTAAACTTAATAATGGAAAATATATGCGAATTATTGTTAAAATTTGACAAATAAATATTCAATAATTTTATTAATGGTTAATTTATTTTATAAATTATTTTTTTATTTTATTCAATTTTTTGTAATTTAATGTAACTTCTTAAAGAAAGATCCTAAATCTAAAGTTGATCTAAACGGTTGAGTATTAGATTTTTACAATGTTGAAGTAAAAATTAATTATTTTCTTTTCGTTGTTTAAAATTAAATTTAGTTTAATTTGAGTCCATTAAACTTTTTAATTTACTTATATTTAATTTAAAATTCTTTTAGAAATTAATTTTGAAATATTGAAATAAGCAATTCACATTTTTGGTTTTGCTTTGAGTTTTGCAGTTATAACCCATTAACAAATTTTTGTTTTTCTGTTTTTCAATCATTAGTCAACAAAAAATAAAATTTATTTTTATATTTTTGATTAATTTATTGAAATTACTGGAAAAATTATAAATTATTCATTATTTAATTAAAATTTAAAAAAAACTTTAAATAACATTAATAAAAGGAAATAAAATAAATTGATTTTTTTAAAGGTCCATTTTTGTTTAGACTATAAATCCTATCGCACATTAATCTACTTTTTTGTCGTCGCCTTTGCAGAAAAACCTTTTTTGTGTATTCAAAAAAAAACACTGCAAGTCTATAAAAAGTTAAACACTTTCTTTAATTAAACACTCAGTTCAGGAGAAAGAGAGAGAGAGAGTGAGTGAACGGCAGTGTATTTATATTGGAAACTGTCTGAAACGCTTTTTGGCTGAGCGAGGGGAATTCGGGAAAACTATGAGTCATCCATCCCTTTATCCAGGGAATCATGACTTTAGTCTTTTTACGGCCATCATCAAAACGACCAGTCCTAAAATGCATTGTTTCTGTCTGCTTCAATGCATTTGAAACGCAAATAAAATTTCCAAAAAAAAAATGCAAATAAAAAGTAAAATACATCTATTATATGCGGCATAAATTACATATTTAATATTTAAGAATGATTTAAGAGTGAAAGCGATATAAATCACGTACTTGACTGTAGTGATCCCCTCGGTCCTCTCTTCTCTGCAATCTTATACTCAAAGTAAGATTACACTCGATGTGCGTACGTGGAGCTATGGGCAATGGGCGTCCTGAAGCGTCGCGACGCGTCTAGAGCACTGAACGCCGTCCGTAACGTTCACCCGTTTATATCGCGAGTGGAAGTCGCAGGGCGCCAGCGCTTTACAACCCTTGCAAGGCATGCACCTAATAACAATAATGCAAACAAACAGCTAGGGTGCTATTATTATTATTAAGAAACTTCATCAACGCCACCCACTGCCACCTCCGACTTACGCATGTAAATTACCAGTCTCTGAATTGTGCCGAACCGTATACGCAAATGGAAATTCTGATAAGTGTTGTTGGTTGGTACCTTTATCAGCAATTTTCACGGACAAAAGCAGAACAATTACTTTTATCAACGAACGTAAACCTACTTTCCCGTTTTTCCGTTGCCTTTATCAGTGAAAATGTGCAGGTATGTTTTGCATAAAACTGCTGTTATTTTATTAAACCGGTTATAACTGTGCTTGTTTCAACAATTTCAACATAAAAAAACGCAAAAAGTTTAGCAACATTTAAAAAGTTTCCCGTCCTATAAAATAAGGGTGGTTTTCTAGTGAGATTCCTAGGGGAAATTTTCCGCAGCAGAAATTACTAAATATCGAGCCGTCCCCTCCACTCCATTATCCTTGCTGCTGTTGCAGCTGTCATCTGCAGATCCTTGAAGAAGGGTCCTGTCGCAACACAGAGACGTGTAAATAAACAACAATAATAGAAATGGGTAATAAAATAAAGTAATTAGAACGGTATAAGTAAAGAAAGAACAATGTAGAAAGTTGCAAGGTGAAGTGGGAATGTGCGACCCATTCTACCGTAAATAAAATATGTTATAAAGTACAATATTGACTAAACGTTGCGTGATTAAAAAAGTATCCTAAATTGCATTTTAAACTCTTTCTGATTGATAATAATGTCTGGAGGATTCGGATTCGGCCGCGAGGCTGTTCGCGTAAAAGTAAAGGTATGTTTTTCCGTTTGAGGTTACAATTTTTTGTTATAAACTTTCCTTTTTAGAAATATGAAGGAAATGCGCCTTTGGAACATAGAAAATTCAGTGTCGATCCACAAATTACATCTTTTGAAGTGTTACAAAGCATTCTAGCCAAAGCTTTTGATATGAAAAACGAATTCATGACCTACTATTTACAACTGGATTCTGCAGGACATGAATTCTGCACTCCTTTGCTTTCCGATTGGGATTTAGATGCTGCCTTTTTAAAGTACACATCTTCAATAATTAGTTAATCATTTATTTTTGTATTCATTATGCGAATTTTAGAGCACATAATGCCTCTTTGCAAACTAACAGTGAACCTTGCTTGTGTTTGCGAGTAGATGTGAAACTCTTTGAAGAATGCTCAGATGAATGGGAGTTAAAGAATTCAAACATTCCTATCATAACGCAGATTAGAAACGCTAATGCTGAAGTTAAGGCTTCACCTAAACTACACGGAATTTTCAATCAGGTTTGCCATCATTTGGGGAGAAATTATTCAAATTTTAAAGTTGCAAATGCTTTTCAGATGGGCAAAACTTTTAATATGGTTAAAGGGGCATTTAATTTTGGTGATGAAGGACCCACAATACAACCACCGAGACCTCCTTTAAGTGATACGGAATTGCGACGTTATTTAGATCCAGTTGGACAGATATTGTATACTAAGCAGTTGAGAACAGAGATTTATTTTGGTGGAATTGAACCTAGTTTAAGGTATCCCATGCTTTTACAAGTTTCATTTGTTTTAATTTCAAATTAGAAATATTTGCTATTTAATTTAATCCCATTTTAGTTTTTAAGGAATTGGTATTGATGTTTTCCTTTTTAAGCACTTCATAATTAAATCTTTTGAATTCAATATTATACTTAACCATTTCCTTTAAAACTAAAAGAACAAGTTCAATCAAAAATCATAACTTAACACTTTTAAAACAATGAAAAAACGGTGAAAAAAAGTCCTTTTTTTATATTTAACTTAATTTGCCAAGAATTACTTTTCTAAATAGTTAAAACTTTGTTAATTTCAGAAAAGTTTTATGGAAATTTATTTTAAACGTGTACCCTGATGGTATGTCAGGCAGGGAACGTATGGACTATATCAAAAGAAAAGCAAACGAGTACTTGGCACTGAAAGAAGTGTGGAAAAAAGCAATACAGCAAGGCCCCGTTATTGGGGAACTAGCTTATACCACCGGCATGGTTCGCAAAGACGTCCTCCGAACCGATAGGCATCACCCCTTTTATGCGGGAAGTGATGATAATCAGAACATAGCTGCCTTGTTTAACATATTGACTACGTAAGTGTTGCATGTGTAAATTGTTTGATGTTTGCAATGACTGCGTATAATTTGTAGCTATGCCTTAAATCACCCCAAAGTAAGCTATTGTCAGGGAATGAGTGATTTGGCGTCTCCGTTGTTGGTAACGATGGGCGACGAGGCCCACGCTTACATTTGTTTTTGCGCACTCATGTCCCGACTGAACACCAACTTCATGATAGACGGCATAGCAATGACTCAAAAGTTTACGCATTTAGCTGAGGGCTTGCTCTATTATGATCCGGAGTTTTATAATTATCTCAAGTCGCATCAGGTAAAATTCCGAAAAGGTTTTCCTCAGGAGCCTTTTTTTTTAATAAAAACGACGAAACAATTTTCAGGCAGACGACCTGTTATTCTGTTATCGTTGGCTGCTGTTGGAGATGAAGCGCGAGTTCGCTTTCGATGACTCCCTGCGAATGTTGGAAGTTTTGTGGAGCTCATTGCCGCATAATCCCCCGAAAGATGAGTTGCGCTTGTACGACGTCAAGTTTCAAGCACCGGCGTTAACGACGCCGCCAATTAGTCCCCTGGTGAAAACGCCGCGCGAAAATCCGTACACGAAAATGTGTGCACTAAGAAGACAAAGCAGTTCCATATCTTTGGTTAATTACACGGCGAAGAAGAGTCATCCGGTGCGGCGACAAAATCACAGTCTGGATGATTCGATTTGTCGATCGAAGAGCATAGTGCTGGATGCCAAACCGAAGCATCAAAGTTTGGACGATAATGCGATCCCTAAGACGTTCGAGTTTCCAACAGAGACGAAAGATTTAAGGCCGCGCTCTGTGTCGCCGCTCGAGCAGAAATCTGATTCGGTGGTTTTGAACAACAGACTTAACAACAAAATCGTCAATAAGAATGTAACGAGTACTTTGTCGTCCAGTATGTCGAACTTGCTGAAAACCACTAGAAAACAGGGACATTTCAAAGATCTTAAGGAAAAACTGGCAATATTTTCTTCGTTGGATACGTTGGAGCGCGTCAGTTCCATCAAAGAAGAGCTGGAGAATAAGCCGCCGCCGAAAATGATCAAAAACTTGAACGAATTCCTAACGTTCGCTTCCAGTAATAAGAACAAGATTTCGGATAAGTTGGCGCGTGTGACGAGTCTGTGCGAGAAAGAGCGGCCTAAAATAATGCTCACGAAATCGAGTTTGGACGATTCCGAATCATCTAGCATCGACAAAACGTCCTCAAAATTTTATTCGTCGACAAGTTGCGACGACACTTTTGACGAGTGCAGCCCGGACGATTCGCAAGAATACTTTCCGATGACGACGTCTGTGACGCGCGAACTGCGAATTGAATTGGAGAATTTAGACCGCCAAGTGTTCGGAAATAAGTACACCGAGCGACTATTGGATTCGCCATGCAGTGAATGCGATTCGAAAACCGATTGTCAGTGCACCGAGACGCGCACCGAAGACGTTAAAGTGGAGGAGGAGAAGACGAATGTGTTCGTGTGGGAAAATCCTCTTCACCAGCCGAGTCCTAATATTGCGAAAAACGAATTCGTGCCCACACCTGACGAGCAGGCCGATATCGAATACGACGCACAAATAGTCGAGGAAAGTTCAACGGTAAAGGCTGTAAAGTCAATTAAATCTATGAATTCCAAAATTTGTGTGCCCAAAAAGATAGCCGACATGGAAACGACGCAGGAGAATGGCAGTTCGAATGTTATACACATATGCGAAGAAGTATCGGAGACGTTGAAGAGTAGTGGTCTGTTGCCGCCTCCGCATGAATTCGGTAGCGGCAATCCGTTCCTGATGTTTCTATGTATCACGGTGATTTTACAGCACAGAGATCATATACTGAATGCGTCGATGGACTACAACGAAATGGCGATGCATTTCGATAAAATGGTAAGAAAGCATAATGTTAATAAGGTCCTGAATCAGGCTCGGCAAATGTATCAAAGGTATATGAAGCAGCATACGATCGCTAAGCAAAGAGTTGATTCCCGCAATGAGGATTGTTAAGGACTAGTTACCACTTTTATTTACAATTTTCTTTTTTATATTTATTATTTAAAGTAAATTTCGTATTGAGGTATTTAAGAAAATCTAAAGAAAATAATATACAGTGGTCGCAATTTAAATGAAACTGCAATTAAATATTAATGAAAACTGTTATTTAAAAACGAAAATTAGGAAAATGAACTGAAAAAGTATTCTTTTCGCAATTTAATTACATGTGTTTTCAATTATCATTGAAAATTATCTCTCCCCATAAAGAAATTAAATTTTTAATTAAAAAATCTTAAATTTTACTTTTATAGTTTAAACTTAAAATATTAATACTATTGAAGAAAATGTATTTTTAATAGTACAGAAATTTTCCATTTTTCTGGAAAATATTCCAAAAATTCATTTTTTTTTAACCTTTAAAATATTTGTAAAAAGCTTTTTGTGGGATATAATTAAATAAGAAAAGAACTAAATTCATGTTAAGTCTACATTAATTGCAAAATAACAGTATTTCTCAAAACAATCATAGAATGGGAGCAATTTCTTTTTATTTATAATAAAAATACTACTTTTCATAATTAAAAATATAAAATTCAGATTAAACTATGCAAAAAGTGGAAGTAATATTGTAAAAAGATAAATCTAATAGGTAAACTCATCAATAATGAGAATTTTAAGCAAACTATATTTTTTTTAATGCCTTTTTGTTCTTTTTAACCAAAACCTACGTGAAAGTGGTTCTAGTCCTAAGGAAAAGTTACTTTCGATGAAATTCTGTGATATTTTCGATTATTTCTCATAAAACTTAATTTATTTCAATAACCTGAAGACATAAATCATCCTAATGAAATGACACGACATTCCTTACTTTTATTCTTCATATAAAAATATGTATTCTCTTACAAAACAATCAAAAAAAAAAAAAGAAAAAAAAAATAAGAAAATGATTCATTTTCGAAAGCGTATTATTTACAATCACATTTGCATTAAATGTACATAACGGACGCACTTTTTGTCTCATCTTAGGATAAATCCTTATTTATAGCAATATTGCGTGACTTCCTTGCGGTGGCAAAAATACAAAAAAATGATGTTTAACCAGAGAGAGAGAGATAGGGAAAGAAAAAACAAATAAAGAATCCAAAAGGAAAATAAAAGTTAACTTAAAATATTGCTCTCCATCGTGGGCCATTCGATCCCTTCCAACTCCTTCGAAGCCAAATGCTTCTTCACGATCGTTTGCAGGACGCAACGAGCGGCCCTCTCCTCCATCAGTTGCGACGAAAGCAGACCCATATTGCTCTCCATGTTCGTTACCTTATTATGTAAGCTTTTCAGGTATTCATTTATATTCTCGACATGGTTTTTGTTGCTATCCGTCTGTATATTGGCTGCAATGCATCTCGAAACTTATTATTTATTGTCATCGACCAAAAGGACAAACAAACAAAGGCAAACGCGCGTTACAACGGAAAAAAAAATTCAAAATGCATACAACTACATACAAACCAACTAACAAATTACTTAATAGAATTCCTTTAATCGCTATTACTAACTATTAAAACCATACAACGCATTAACAAGTGGGATGGGAATCGATCGGGATTCGGGACAATTATTAATCACACGGAAAAGGCACTTTAATTGATGTGTATAGTGTTAGTTAATTCGATGTTAATTAATTCAAATGGCCAGTTTTGCGCAATTGGCGCATTACCAAAGAACCGCAGCACCAGGTGGAAGCACGCGGAGCATGGGGTCTGTAATTTCCGGGATGCAACAGAGGCGAATAGAGGGTGGAAGAGGCGGCGGCGGAAGGATTATGAGTGATATTATTATTGTCACTGTTGGTGGCGGCGGTGGCGATAAAATCCACGCTCGCACGCTGATGCGATTTGTCAAACCAGTCATGCATTTTTACGTTACCGCCAGTTAAAAGTTCCACTGTACGAATGGGTGTGTGTGTGTGTGTGTGTGAAAGACCAACCCCCAAGAGGAAACACAAATGAAACAAAGATAACACAATCATCATGTATACGATTTTGTTATAATATGTGTAACAGAAACCAGTGTGTGTAACTAACATAAACAGAAAAACAGATGAAAAAACGGAGCGCACCCTCCTCCGGACCAACCCCCAAAATTATAGTACTTATAAATATTTGCAAGTGCTTATTTTTAGTAGTACTTGTAGCGGGGTAAAAAGTGGCACTCACCAGAATTGACTGTGTTTCTTGTCTTGGCGGAAAAGAACGCCTCGATCACTTCCAGAATGAGGGCGTCGTCTTTGAAACAAACGGGTTTGCGGCTCGTCCGGTTCGGCGAACCGTTGGGGGCGGTCGACAGCGAGACGCACGGACGCAACGGAGGCGCCGGTCGTAAACAACTGACCGACCAACTTCCTTTACTGTTATTATTATTATTGCTACTGTTTGCTGTTGATGCTGATAAATGGAAAGGTGCTGAACTTGTTGTGACGCTATTACTTATTGTTCCTCCCAGACGATTTCCGCTCGGAGTTGCCACGAACGTTGTCATCTGAAAATACAAATCCAAACAAATTAAATTAATTCGTTAGAATAATAATTATTATTACTCGTATTCATCAACAGCAATTACATTATTGGAGCTTATTTAAATAGGATTTATTTGCAAGCTTATATATTTTTTAACTCTTATTTTTTTTACGTGCCCATTGTTAATTTATTAATTAGCGCAAGGGTTGTACCATTTGTTCGAAGATTTAGAACTCCTGCATATACTTTTCTGTTGTTTTAATTTAAAGTTTAATAAATAAATAAAAATTGTTAATAAATTGGAAATTCCATCTAAAAATATTAATACTATTAAACAGAATGGATCACATTTATCGATTGGTAAAAAAAAACAACTAGGAAAATAAATATTCTTTAAAAATTAAATTTGGAAATAATATCTAATTAATAGATGAAACGGAATTAATTGATTTTTTTAGTTGAGACATAAACTTCTACCTCTTTAAGTTTTTAATTTTACATTGACTGTATTTAAAACACTAATTTTTCGAACAAAAAAAAATTCATTAATGCCTATTTAATAGAAAAAAAAGGAAGCTTGAATGTTGCACACACATAAAAACACAACCCTTGCCTGATTTTCTACAACTGCGTGACTCATCGAAAATTCCCTTAAGGAGTGCATTGGGAATCTCGGCTTTGCACCACCAATGGGCATACAACCCGGCTCTGTACGTTCCACTGGTGCTAGCGGCTGCCGGTTGCAAATGCTCGAGAATATTATTCATCGACTTGCTTAGCAGCATCGGCTGAGGCTGAACCCTTCGCATGTCTGATAACTTCTGCTGAATTTGTCGAACGGATTGCCAGGGCGGCGGCGGAAGGACGGGTTTGGGGGGAATAGGAGGAGGAGGCGGACGAGCTAAATCGCTGCTGGAAAATTGGCTTATATCTACATCGTCGCTTATTATGGGATCGCCCGAGGTTCTCGGCGAAGATCCGAAAGGCGATGTACACCTGCATTGCGCTTCGAACGTATCCGAGAGCACGGAATTGGCATTTCTCGCTGACGCATCGACGAATTTCGCATTCAGGTCGTGCATATCGTGCAGGGGAAAATCGGGTGAGTTCAGGGTACAGCTTCCGGCCATACCGGAATCCGACGACCTGCGACTGGGGCAATTCGATCCGTGGCAATAACAATTCGAGCCTAGACTCGAACGGCGCCTATGCATTTGGCCGCAATCGTTCTTCGCGAAACCATCAGGCGGCTCCTTTTTCGTCTTTCTCGTAGCGCCTTTCTTTCGACTAGCTTCCGATTCGCTCAGAACACTGCGGCGCATTTCATCTAAGAATTCATCGCCGTCTTGGTCGGCGTTATTGTTGTAAAGCAATTCAGCGAGCATGCAATCGGGCAAAGAAAGCATTCGATTAAATGGCAAATCAATTGAGCTGGAATGCGATGTAGCCGGACTCGGACTGCGTTCATCCCGCACGTTCCCGTTCAGCCTCCACACCAAATTGTTATCGCTGGTCGATTGCACGGGCGGTATGTGCAAAGTGGTGAGACTGCTTTTATTGAATCGATCTCCGACGAGTTTATTGGGACAGCTCTGCCTGATTTGCGGTGCATATTTTCCGGCGCCGCCGAAACCATTGCCCTCCAATTCGAAACTTTCATTTAAAATGTTCAAATGTTCCAATTGATGATTGGGAACCACGCAGGAACTGATATCTGACTCTTGCGACGGCTTCTGAGAGGAAATTATTGTGGGCACAGCGCTCGCACTTTCCGTATCGGATTGTTGATCGCCTGGCGTCACTAAGTAGAAGCTATTGTCGGAAATTTCCTCTGGGTTCACGTGGAACTCCACAAAAGAAATTTTTGGACTTTGTAAATTCGCTGAAGTTTTGCTGCTGTTCGATTGGCGCGTTTTGTAAATTTTGGTACTTTCGTCACTTACATTGTAGTACCTAACGTAACCAAAAGTCGAACTTGCACTGCTGTAGTTGCTATAATCAACGGCGTTCTGCCGTATCAAAACTTTTGCATTCGCTTCGTGATTTTCGGAGCTTGACGATGAACTACAGCTGCTGCTATCCGAAGCACCGATAATGCTGTGTCTATAATTACGCCTTGTTTTTATGCTTATTTCGCTTCGGTGTTGGCGCTTTCTCACATTTAATTTTGAAATATCCACTTGTCGGAGTTCGGGATACAGTAAAAACTTTAACAATGATTTGTTTATCATATTCTGTTTCATCATTTCGCGGTAAAATTTCGAAAGGGCAGCAAAGGGTGAAGCCGACGGGTAATAGGGATTGGGTAATGTTACTTCATAATTAAAATTTGGGGA
The DNA here is from genome assembly GCA_030556065.1 of Holobus sp. GC000080. Taxonomy (NCBI): domain Eukaryota; kingdom Metazoa; phylum Arthropoda; class Insecta; order Coleoptera; family Staphylinidae; genus Holobus; species Holobus sp. GC000080. The sequence continues at coordinate 34,483 of JASKGO010004680.1, forward strand.
ATAAGTTAAGACAGACATGCGACTACTATAACCACGTCGATTTAACTGCAAATATCATACACTTTTTGCTTCTTATATTACTATTGTGAGCTACTTTGCGACGTACAATGTTACATTTTTAATTTTTGAAAGCAATGTCTTTTACCAAGCTAGAATAATTGCTAATAAGATATTTAGAACTATCTTTAATTACTTTCAAAAACTAAAAACATCTGAAGAAAAAATTATTGTAAAGCACTTACATGAGGAGGCGGTTGTGGAATAATTTCCGCCTGTGAAGGCAGCGCTTTATTGGTAAAGAAGTTATTGAGATTAGGATTATGTTTCCTGAGAAGATCCACCCAATGAATAGCTTCTTCGCGACTTTGGCACACAGCGGTTAGTTTTTCAATCATAGGTCCAGTAATTTCAAAGGCATTTTTATACTGTTCACTGTCTTCTAATTTCGTAACATTTATTCCAGTCACTGGCAACTTCCCCTAAAAAAAATATCATTACTTGATTGCAGAAAGAGTGGCAGACTAAACCAAAACTATTTTACTTTGCGCTTGGCAGAAACACAATCTTTGAACACACTACACATGTTTACACAGTCGCTATTCAAATGGGCAGGTAGAATCTTTGACAAATCCTTTGGCAATTATATGCTAACGACTTGTTTAAATACATTTACCACGAATAGAGAGCGTCACTTTTAGGAAATATAATGGAAAAATGTTTGCGAACCGACTCTGACATAATGCCTATTGATGCGCATATGAAGCACATGTCGTCAAGATAAATATAATTAGAGATTAAGTAATTGTGCAATTACGTACCTCATAAATAAAGGCACTTAAACGATGGCTCACCGACAAGATCAATAACGTTGATGAAAACAAAACCAAATAGCGATCTAATCGTTGCGGACCCACGGCCACTGAGCCCATGTAAATAATTTCGCCTAATGTCGACAAGCTTTGACCTTCCCATCCTCGTACCGGACCCGTTAAGACTTGAAGTTCAAGTTCTTTTTGGCGTCTTATAGCAGCGCAAGCAGCCTAAAATTTTTATTTTTATTAAAAAGTAATCAATAATTTTAACGCAATCCTACATCCATATCTTTATAGACCGCAACGGATCTTTGAATGTCCCCACGGTCTGGATGACTGTCTTCCACGTGTCTTTCCACTTCCAAAAGCATTCCGGAATATTTGGCTAGCCGTCTGAAGGGTTTGCTTAAACCGGTTGTTAAAACTAAAACTCCGGGACAACTAGCTCCACATGATTCCATGTATTTTGTTAAATCATCCCTGAAAAACAAATGGCATTTTCATTTTGCACCTTATTTTTTTGCGTAGATCTTATAGATGTCTAATTTACAAGTCATTTTGTATGTTACCTGTATTTGTCCAAAATACAAACTGCTTTTGGATGCAAAGAGCAGTAATTTTGATGCACCGTTTTCATTCTAGCAGCAAAGTTTAGAAAGTATTTTCCAATTCTTTGCTCCTTATATGGTTTGGCATTCTCTGTTTCAATAATTTTCAAAAGTTCATGATGTGTTTCTAGCACTTCCATAAAATTCCCAATCATTTGTTTATATTCATCACTGCTCAATCTATGAATTTAGAATTAAGTTGTAAAAACCAAGAAGAAAAATTACTATTGGTCTTACATAGTGCTTTTTTCCAAAGGCACAAGGAAACTATTAACAAGCCCTTGCAATTCAGCAACATGGGCCCTCTCTGATTCCAAAAGATCTTTGTAAACAATAGATACATTAGCCACATCATGTTGGGAAGATGTTGATAAATGCTGAACTACACTAGCATCTAAAAAAATTATAATTATCTTCAAAATAATAATGGAATAAAAATAAAACTACCTTTAACTTCTCGCACATAATTGCAAGGAAACCAGCCTGTTTTATTACCCAAGGTGCCTTCCCACCAGCCTCCATCCTCTTTTTGTGTTATTGTAATGATATCCCCTTTGCGAAAGCACAGCTGAAATTCAGGAATATTTCAGAAACAACGCATTTTTAGTTATAAATACATTACCTCATCATTGTTTGTTGCCTTGAAATTGTACAATGCTTGCACCACAAGAAGATCAGAAGCCATTGCTGCTGGAAACAAAGCCCTCCTTTACTAACCACTTTCACAAATTGTTATAAGCAAACATCATGTAATCTCAAAGTACTCATTTTCATCTTTGACCATGGTGTCAAAAGACAAACTTATAATTTTATAAATGCTTTTACATTCTTGGCAACAGGATGTGCCACCAGAACGTTGGCACAATGCCAATTATTAATATAGATGGACAAAGAAGAAAGTGTTTAATGAAAATCATAAGTTATAGAAGTAGCAAATTAAGAATATTCCTTAAACATTTACTTTGCAACCTTTGGCTAACAGAAAATACAGAATTTAAATAAAAGTTTAACCAATAAAACTTGTTTCTGGGTCCCTTTCTTGTTCTTTACCTCTGATTTTGCATCAGCATTACTCCTTCCAATTTAATTAATAAAAATTCTTTATAATTAATAAAGCGCAAGATATGTATTATTTTAAAATCACTAAATTAAATTAATTACTAAAACACCAAAGTTCAATAACTAAAAACCAAACTAAAAATAACTTTACATAGCTTATTGCTTAACCGTTTTTACAGTTTACTGTAAACGCTACATGTGGTGCCCTCATTCTCATGTTTAATTCATATTTAGATTCCTTTGCAGAAATAAAGACGGTTTTGTAAAAAACATTTTTTTAGTGCGCCTTCATTTCGAAATACTGCTCACTTCCGGTTAGGGGGAACAAAATTGGTATCTCGTTTAAAAAATCATCATGATAATTTCTTATGATAAATTGATAGTAATAATAATTATTTGAACTAAAATTGTGCTAGTAAAGATCATAATTCGAGAGGATTGCACATTGCACTTTTATTGCATTTTATAATGTTTTAAATAGTACCTATACAAAAAAACATGAAATATATCAATTAAAATAATAATAATAAATAATCTTAGTTTGAACCACAAGAATTACTTTTCCTTATTCAAAACTTGAATGAATTCCTCCAAATGATCTATAATTTGTTTGACCCTTTCCAGTTCTATGGCAAGTGTTACGCGACGTCCCCCAAGAAATGCTTCTTTAATTGAGCTATCTTCACTATAATTATTCAGCACTTCTTTAATCTCTTTTTCAAACGACTTAGCTTCGCGGTTCATAATCTGTTGTCGCAAAGCATTGGTCGTCACTTTCAGCATCTGGTGGATGCGATAAAATAAGATCACTTCTTCACAGTCAGGATCGACATCTTGTTTCATATAGAATACTATTTTGCTTTTAAAACCTTTACTCAATGATTGCTCGAGTGCATGCTTCCAGTACATAGGTTTCCACATTTCTGTAATATACTCATCAACGACTTCCATTTTACTTCTTAGCAAATTGTTTTTCACTGTTGTTAAGTTTTCGGAACTTAATTGGGCCGATTGCATTTTATTGGCTTTAATAACTTTTTCCAGTTCCAATTTTACTGCCCTTCTTAGTTTTTCATCAAGGGAAGGGGAACTCCAATTAAACCAACTCTTTCGACCTTTTTCCGGAGAACCCAAGAAGTTCTTTAAAACCTTCTCAGTTTCTCTCAATTTTTTGTTGATCGTCGACTCAAAAAACTTCAAGGCGTTTAACCAGTCATTTTTATCGCATACCGCGCAATCTTCCAATGTATTTAACTGTATCACTTTTAAAACTTCGGAAACTTTCTTTTGCATCGAGTGGCGAGCCATGGCTTCCTTTATGACGGCCTCTTTCAAACCGTCGTGTATTTCATCGTGGTTATCCCGTTGCTTTGCTTTTTCTATTAATTTAACGAACTCTTCGGTCAGTGTCTCCCAACCTGCTTCCAACGATTTTAGAGGCAATTCGGAATCGGCCCATGATCTTAGTCGTATATCAACAAAAGTTTTGAAAATTTCTGAAAAGTATTTTTATTTTATAAAATTTTATACCCAAGAAATTTGTTTTATTACCCCGATTGTCGCTTTCTATTGCTGGTAAATATATATTTTCAAAAACATAATCGGACACTTTACTCCATAATTTATTTTGCAGATTTTCCTCCCATTGTCTGGCCTTCACTTCCGTTAAATGAACAATTTCATCCAGTATTTCCACGCGAGCTCTTTCAAATAATTCCTCTCTGTCCAACTGGCGATACTTCTGAAAGTTGTTTTTCCACTCAGCCTCCAAATTGTATCTTCTTGTTCTGAATGCATCCGTCTGACTTCGTACAGTATTTTTTACCATTTCCCAGAAACAGTCGGAAATGGCAAGACTTAAATTTCTTGTGCTCAGTTGCGAAGATTTAACGTTATTCCTAAACATTAACTACTCAATCAGAATGTAAAAATAAGTCGACTTAATTACTTAAATAAATTTGTATTCCCGAAGAAATGTTCCTCATATTCTTGTATGGTTTGAATGGAATCATCCCTTCTTCCCCTGCCTGTGATCACAGCAAAGTATCCCAAAGCTTTCATGGGAAACAATTTTCCATCCAAAATTTTCTCTATCTACAAAGTAATAATAATTTAGCAATGAATAATAATTTTAATGTTTCTTTTTTCAGTTACCTTGTTTGGACTAGCTAAATTCGATTCAGCCAAATCTGCTTTGGTAAGTACAAATATAGTTCTCTTTCCACTGGGGTCACACTGGGCCACCAAATCGGTAACATTGCTGCGCTCAGCATCCACGGATCCATCTTGGATGCACAGGATAATGGCATTGGGGTTGTTCATATAAGACTTGGTCATCGTTTTAATGGTTTCGCGTGTGTCTGCCGCCATGCCAACAGTTTGGGTAGAAATAATACCGGGCAGATCGACAAGAACAATTCGTCGAATTCCAGGACCTTTAACGGTCATCGAAATCACTTCGCTAGATATTGTCTTGCCTTTCTGTACACTCTTAATCATCCTGTGCTCAACTTCTTGCCGAACACGCGCCAGATCAGATTCATTGGTGAGGTCAAATTCACGACTAGAGTCGCGGAATTGAGCTACGTGATACGGCCCTTCTGAAAGTGTTACTTTTACAGGTGCTCTGCAATTATAAATTTTCTTTATTCAATATTCAATGGCCAGAGCAGGACGTACCTAGTCATCATTTCGCCAGCTCCCCTGGGAAATATGCGTGCCTGTGCTATCATTTCCAAAACAGAAGTCTTACCGTTGCTCTGGTCACCCACTACCACCACTCTGGGCAATTGATCGGCTATATTGTAGCCGTTATCGAAATCGGCTAACTCATCTAGAACCTCGCTGTATATGTCTGAAATTCACAGTTCAAGTGACTTTAAAAATCTAATAACAAATTTACCAATTAAACTTCGTTGACTTTTTTGGGCAAGAATTTTCGCCCTTGGCGTAAATACAGTATTTGCTTGTGTAATTCTTTGTTTTCATTCTCTAACCGTTCTAATTCTTCCAGATAATTGGTTTTATTAACCATCCATTCTGTCTGGATATTGTCAATTTGATCTGTAGCTGAACTAGTTGAATTAACAAACTGTGTTTCTTGTTGATGCCTTTTTTTGTTATTTTGTTGGACATCTGCAAAGGTAACATAAGACGATTAATCTGAGTTGATATATTTAAAAAATACCTTCAAAGGTTTGAAGTACCACATGTTTTCTGTGATACTTATGCCATTGATTTTGAGGATTGCCATTAACTACATAGCAAACAGCAACCCTTAAAAATTCCTTCTTCGAAGCCAGAAAACTGCAATTAGTCTTGAGCTTTCTCGAAAGCATTTATAAAATTGTACAGAATTCATTTTCTATATGTCGATGGTTCTAACTCTAACCCGCTTTTCGGCTGTAGTGGCTTTATTAGATAAACCAAAAAAGTACAACTCAAATTTGCGCACTTGCGCACAAACAGGTTCATAGTATAGAAATCTTCCTTACAGGAAGCTTTTCAAAGGTGGCAAAAAATAAACTGGGGGAACAAAAGATAGGTAAAATTTTATAAATTATATTTAAGATTCTTCTTGTAAAGTAGATGATCAAGTTCAAAACAATATCCGCAAACAACAATTACTCAAGAGATGAATTATTACCATGGAAATAAACCTAGGGCTAGAATTACTTTTCCTTATTTAAAGCCTGAATGAATTCTTCTAGTTTTTCTTGAATTTGTCTGACCCTCTTAAGTTCTTCGGCTAGCGTTACGCGACGGCCCACTAGCAACTCCTCTTTGATTTTGCTATCTTGACTGTAATCATCCAACACTTCCTTAATCTCCTTATCCAACCTCTTGGCTTCTCGATTCATAATCTGCTGCCGCAGGGCATTCGACGTCACCTTTAGCATCTGCTGGATGCGATGAAAAAGGACCACTTCGCCACATTCGACGTCCATCTGTTGATGGTACATATAAAATGCTTTTCGGCAGTCGTAAGCTTTGCTCAGCGACTGTTTTAGAAAATGCTGCCTGTACATAGGTTCCCACACTTCTCTAATGTAATCATTATCCACTTGAATGTTATACCTCTGCAGATTATTTCTTATTGTGGTTAATTCATCGAAACTTAACTGGGCCGGATGTTTTTCATCGGAATAAATTATTTGCTCCAATTCGGATTTGACGGCATTTCTCATTTTGTGATCAGGTGTAAGATACTTCCAATACAACCATCGCTCTTTCGCCGAAGGACCCAAAATGTTTTTCAGAATGTTGTCCGTTTCTTTCAGTTTTTCCTTGACGCTTGATTCGAGGAACTTGGTGGCATGGTCCCAATCGCGTTTATCACCTACCGTGCAATCTTCCAACGTATTTAACTGTATCACCCTTAAAACATCGGGAGCTTTATTTTCCCACGAGTGCCGATTCATGGCTTCCTTTATGACTGCCTCTTTCAGACTGTCGAATATGTCATCGTGGTCATCCACGTGCTTTGCTTTCTCCATGAATTTTAGGAACTCGTCTCTCAATGTCTCCCAACCTGATTCGACCGATTTCAGAGGCAATTCTGATTCGGCCCATTGCCGCAGTTTTATATCCACCGATGTATTAAATGTTTCTACAAATGAAACATTACATTTAACTAATTAAAAAAAAAAAAAAAAAATGGTCCTTACCTTGACTGTTACTTTGTCCAGCCGGATAATAAATGTTTTCGAAAACATGATTCGACACTTTAGCCCACAATTCATTTAGCAAACTCTCCTCCCATTGTTTTGTCTGCACTTGTGATAAATTAACTATTTCATCTAGTATTTCTCCACGGGCTCGTTCGAATAATTCATCTCTGTCCAACTCGCGATGTCGCGGAAAATTATTTTTCCATTCAGTTTCCAAATTATACCTTTTTGCTTTAAATGCATCCGCCTGTTGCTCCACCGTTTCTTTCACCATTTTCCAAAAGCAATCGGCAATAGCAAGACTTAAATTTCTTGTCGTCACCTGTGTTGATTTAACGACATCCCTAAATAAAAACTAATTAAATGGACTTTAAATAAAAAACACCTGGATAATTACCTGAACAGTTTTGAGTTACTGAAAAATGTTTCCTCGTAGTCTCTTATGGTTTGAATGGAATCATCTTTTCTGCCTCTGCCAGTTACTACCGCAAAGTATCCTAGAGCTTTCATGGGAAACAATTTTCCACTTAATATTTTTCGTATCTGCAAAATTATAATAATTGAGCAATGAATAATAATTTCCATATTTCATTGTTTCAGTTACCCTGTTTGGATCAGCCAAATTCGATTCAGCCAAATCTACTTTGGTAAGTACAAATATTGTTCTTTTTCCACTGGGGTCACACTGAGCAACCAAATCGGTGACATTGCTGCGCTCAGCATCCACCGCTCCGTCTTGGATACACAAGATAATGGCATTCGGGTTGTTCATGTAAGACTGGGTCATTGCTTTAATGCTTTCTCGGGTGTCGGCCGCCATATCAGTAGTTTGAGTGGAGATAATACCGGGCAGATCGACCAGGACCATTCGTTGAATTCCCGGTCCTTTGACAGTCATAGAAATCACTTCGCTTGAAACAGTTTTGCCATCCCTTACACTTTTCGCCATCCTGTATTCAACTTCTTGTCTTAACTGCGCGAGATCAGATTCGTTGGTGAGGTCAAATTCACGACTAGAGTCACGGAATTGCGCTACGTGGTACGGGCCTTCGGAAAGGGTGACTTTCACAGGTGCTCTGCAAATGTAAACTTTTTTTTTACATATTCTATAAAAATTTTAAAACAATTATTTACCGTGTCATCATTTCGCCAGCACCCCTCGGAAATATGCGTGCTTGTGCGATCATTTCCAAAACGGAAGTTTTGCCGCTACTTTGATCACCAACTACCACCACTCTGGGTAATTGATCGGCAGTATTGTAGCCACTGTCGAAATCCGCAAGTTCGTCCAAAACTTCACTGTACATATCTAAAATTTCTTATGCTATTATTGCTCAACTAAAAATTGAATTGTTGGATAAACCTATTAAGCTACGCTTGATTTGTCTAGGAGATGGTTTCCGCCCTTGGCGTAGCAGTAAAATTTGTTTGCGCAACTCTTTGTTTTCCTTCTCTAACCGTTCCAGTTCTCTTTGGTATTTAATTTGTGTGGCCATCATTTCAGTCTGCATGCCGTCTATCCTATCCTGAGCTCTTCTTCTGGCATCGTCGGTTTGAGCACCAAACTGTAACGCTTGTACTGTCGTCTTCTTTTCAATATTTTGCTTTGTATCTGCAAAGACAACACTTCTTTAAACCTAATGTTGTTACTTGGACTTAAAAAAATAAAAATTATAAAATGAAAATGATCTGGATCTGGACACGGGGTCGTCATGGGTACCTGGAGGACAAATGGATGCATCATACCTGAGTACAGTCTTTCTGCGGTATCTGAAAGACTTTGGAAGAAACCTTGAACATAAAAAAAGCAGAATAGGCTTGTGTGGAGATTGTACCCAGTGGTGATGCATCATCATCTGGCTTACCTATGGCATTTTCATTGTGATTTCCATTAACCACTTCGGCTGCAGCAATGGCATCGTCCAGCCTTTGGTCGAACCACGACCGAAATTCGGTATACTTCGCTTCTGTAAGTGCTTTTAACCTAGGATCTGATTGCCAGAAGTTTTGAATTATGTTAAAACCACAAGGCAAAAATATATTTGCATATAATTACCTATTTCAATATTTTGTTTAACATTATCTTTCAGCTGTATCAAGTTTCCCCTCCATTCATGCCACTTATCATTGTCAGGCATCACATCTTCCAGCCACTTCATATCAGGCAATCCATCTTTCCAATCTTGATATTTCTAATTGTACAACAACAATAATAAATTACACTGACTGTTTGAACAAGTAGAATTTACCTTCTGTAATGTCATGCCACCACCAATGGCACCACCCAGAATTATATATCTAAGCTTCAGGACACCTTGAATGGCTCGAACCACCAGCATTCCATAATGCCTTTGCAATTGCTTGTCAGCATTACGGTAGTAGTAATAATGATTGGCAGGTCTCAAAATTTGCCTGTTATTATTAGGATTCACATGATGATGGTTCCTGAAGTGACTGTGTGAATATTTGGGAAATACTATACGCCTAAAAGACCAAAAAAATTGTTATAACCTTACAGAAAGTTACATAAAATTCATTTTTTGTTTGAACTTACCCGAACGTGCCTCTAACTATATGCTCCATGTATACACTTTAATAACATTTAATATTTTGCAACAAATAATTATGTTTATAAATTCACTGATAAACTATGTCTTTTTACAAATTATTTAATGTAAAATTACCGACAGGCTCAAGAATTTTGCCTGACATCAAAAGGAAATGAAGTGAAAGCAACTAGCAACTTGCTGAAGCAAGTGAATGAGTGGAAGTGAGATAGACAAAATTCGCTCAATTTCATTGGCTGTCCGCAAAATCGGTACCGATAAACTAGAGTTCTAACTACCAATTTTCATATACTTTTTGGTTACATTCATAGAGGACTCTACTACCACAATTAGTTAAATTTCAACTTTCAATTTATAACTTTAAGATGCTGCTTTTGATACAAAAACTCAAATTAAAAGCTACCGAAATGTAATATTTTTTTTGATTTGCATCCGTTTTAAAGAATAATATTTTTTCTATCGAATACTATTTAACTTTTTTTATATTTCCCATTGATTACCACAGTTTTTTTTAAACAGATTTGAATATTTCAAGCTTTAACACATTTTTCGGTTGATTTTGTTAGAAATAGCGTCAAATTTCATATGAAATGTTGAATCTGCGGTATTGATTTGTTTTGGGAATGATGAAAAAAATCTAAATAAGATGGATTCATTTTTGTTCTTTTAGCGATAAATTTATAACATTAATCAGCATTAATCATGCATTAATTGTTTAATTTTTGGTTTTCCTTAGCAACCACAACCTGTAGATTGATTAATCTCTTCAGAATCATATGAAAAATGATCAAAATTTGGCTAATATCTATGCTTATGAGAATTATTATTAATAATACCACAACTTTTTTATTTTACCAATGATATTTTTGAGAATCTTGGAAAAATTGAATAACCAAATTAAATTTTATACATCTTAAATCCATTTTTTGTCTTCTCTGAAATGAATTTAAATTTTAAGGATTATAGTCTTCTGCACAATTAAAATACGATCCTTATTTAAATTCTAGCTAGGATTTTAAATTTAAAAAATAAATACCGTAATTTTTGGAGTTCCATTGACTAATCAAAATATTTTTTTACTGTATAAAAAAATTATTGGTAATTTTTACCTTTTGTATTTATTTTAAATTTTAAGTTCGAAGGTTCTAAATAAATGGGAATAAAGCAAGTTTGAAGTTGATGAAATTCAAAAATGATTATTTTTTATTGTGGTTTATCTACTCAGAAAATTTGTTTTCTCTAATTATTTTTTAGAATAGTTAAAATATGAAGGAATATCCTTATAAAAATAAAAGGATTCTTCAATAACTTCAACATTTTTCTGTTGATATATCCTACATATGCAAAAATCCGTAGAAAATCGAAAAATCGAAAAAGCCAAAACAACTATAGTTTTCATTCATATTGCGGATATTGGGGCTAACTTTTACTTTCGCTAATTTAAAAATTCGCTCATTACTTGTACAAGCAAAACTGTACGTTATCCTCGGAGCCGTGCATAATAAATAATGATAGTAATGTAGCGTGTAAGACGGTCGCCGAAGAACGGAAAAAACGGAAGACGACGTGAGAGAGAGAAAGATGTGGGTGAGAATAATTCGGGCGATGACAAGTACGGTCGCGCGTAATGCTGTCCGAGATAAGAGAAGGTTCCCTTTAAGAGAAGGGATTTTCCGTAATGGGGGCGGCGGCGTGATGTTCCGCCGCTGTAGTTTAACGAGGCCCGACCGAGCGTGTCAAAGCAATCGAGCGCACGCGGGGGGAAGCGAGAGGTTCGTTCGCGCGCTAATGTTCGTACGGTTCGGGTCCGCTTGTAATCTAGGGAGCGGCACGTTCCAGCAGGAAGCGCGCGCGGAGGCGGCTGCCTTCGGAACGTAACACGCACCAAGGAGATTGAGGCGGCGGGCGGGAGGTCGTCGTCGTTGCCGCCACCGCTACCGCCGCCGCATTTCGGCATATACTATCTATCTGTACTATAGCTATAGGTACTATACATACCACCTACTACCACCAGTACGATATATACTATATATATATACTATAGATAGGTTTACTTCACACGTGCCGGCCCCATCGCGTAAGTACATAAGCAGCAACATCATCAACTCGACGCTTGCTGCCTGCTGCTTGCTTGCCGTCTGCCTGATGCCAACACGCTGGGGAGATAACACGTGCAATGATGCTCGGGCTCTCACACCCCTCATCCATCTCGCGAGCGAATGCTCCATCTCGGCAGCGGCGGCTGTAGCGGCGGCGGCGGCGGCGGACGCCAATTATCGCTTATACCGAGTGTCCAAAACGAATTAGGATATTGAGGTTTAATGTCGTGGACACGCGGAAATGTTTCCCTTGCTAATTAATGCTTATATTTTCTGAAAATGTTCACTGAACTTGAAACTGCATTCATGTTACTTAAGTTTTTTATTTACTTTTTTTAAATTATCAGAAAATTAAGATGTTGTTTTTATATTTTTACAGAATTTTAGATGTTTTATGTATTTGAAAATTTACTGAGTTTTCGCGCACGTCCCACTGAATTCTAATTGAACATTTATTGCACGGAAATTGTGTTCGAAATGGTCAAGTCAGAACGGCTGAGAACTGTTCTAAATTAGAATTATAATTAAATTTAAATTTTATTTTGCTTTAAAATAAAGAAGCACAGAATTTGCCTGCGTGAAATGCGCAATATTGAAATGCTTGTGTTGCATGCGTGAAATACAATTGAAGGGTTCAAAAATAACCATTTTTCAATTTAAAATTCAATTTAAAGATTTATTATTGGCCGTCTTTATGGTACTTAAAAGTTCTGACTCATTAAAAGTACATTCCTTTGTAAATTCCTTTGCTATATCCAAATAAAACATTGGTATCCTTATTCGTTTAAAAACTATTATTTAATTATAGATAATAAAAAAAGTGAAATTTCTTTATTTATAATGACATCGAAAATTCGATTTTATTTGTTATCATTTGGGTGCTTAAGATCATTAAATAAAAATAGCGATAACAATCGTTAAAACTTCAGGTACACCCTGTATAATATAAAATTGATAAAACCGTAAATCCATATTATGTACCAATAAGGAAGTAGTTTGCATTCGAGTGCAAAAAGAGCGCAAAATATTCCATAACTATTTGGATGGAGATTAAATCTTGATGATGGTGATGATCAGTTAGAGGAGTAATTAGAGACTCCTGCTTGCCGGTAATTGTTTCGCCCGAGGCAAATAAAGTGCTCCCTAGCGGTGTGGGTTACGTAACGTCGTGGCGGCGGCTGCGACGGCGGAGGGTGTCGAAAAAATAGCTAATTATACATGCCCCGGAAGAATTTTAATGCCCATCTTGGAGAGAGAGTGAGCTCAGCACACCCTTTGGGGTCAGAAAAGGGGGATTGAGTCATTATTGGAGGAGCTAAAGGGCTGGAAAATCTATAGATTATCAATTCAATGAGGAAAAGTGATGCGTGCAAGTGTCGTCCGCCACCGTAAGCTTTGATTTATACGCTGAGATTCTTTTTCGAAATTAATTTTTCTTCGGCTAGAGCAACGGGTGCGGAGACTGAGGAATTCGAAAAGAGTCGTATATTTTTCCTAAAAGAAAAAGATTTCTTTTTCACGCTTGGCGATTTTCACTCGGGTTATTTGGTTTTCTTTGCCGCGCACTGCAGAGCCTTTTTTTATCAAAAAATTAAGAAGTTTGTTAAAAATAAATAATTTTTTTTAAAACTTGATTTTTTGCTTCAGAATCCTTTTCAAATATTATATTATTTTATGGTTTTTGACAATTGAGTTTTTTACAAATTTTAAGAAAAAAAATACGAATATGAATATGATTTGTGTGTTTTTAAATAATTTTAATCCAGTCTTTAAAAATGATCAAATTAAAATAACTGAAGTAATGAAATATTTTGATTTGCATCACTTTGAAAGGTTTACATTTTACCTACTGAATATTGTTTAAATTTTCGTATTTGTTGTTTACTTATAAAAATATTTAACCGAAATATCGATTTAAAAATAAAATACGAAAAATTAGTGAAAATCGGAAAGCTTTCTTTAATTTTTTATATTTTTCATCCAAAATGGACCATATTAAGTCTTCCTATAAAGAATCTCGAAAACTATGGAGTAGAAAACTAGAAAAAGAGTATATTTACATATTTAAATCAGACATCAGATTTTTACCAATAAAGAAGTCCTATTTTATTTAATAAATCTAAATTTTTTCTTTGGTTACTTGGCAATCAATATACAATTTTCATTCAGCATTAGTCTTCACGTAAAAAGAATTTTATGGAATGTTTTTGCTTTGAACCGCTATTCAAAAACAGATAAAATATTTTTAGCTTACACCATCAGATAGCTAATTTAATTAAAAATCAAAAAGCGAAGGAACAAATCTGACGCCATTTTGGTTTTCGATAAAATGTATTTCAAATTGTCTCCGTAATTTTTCTTCTTTGGCACTTTCCCCTGTAGTCTATTATGACAACCAATTTGATACACCATTCATTTTATTAATTAATTTTCAGTTATTAAATTTATATCTACACACAAAAACTAAAAATTAATAAAAATAATTCAATAGTTTATATTAAAATTAATTACAAAACATTTCTTTTTTTCAACAACAAAAAAATGTTTTTCCATTAATTTCGACAAATACGATATTAACAATTCAAAGAACCCAGCTACTGTACACTGCATATTTCCCTAAGAAAAAAAAAACAAGATTATAAGACAGTAGATATTTGCAGTTATTAGTGCTAAAACTTCGGGCATCGAAAGTTTTTTCTCTTTCCGGAGAGCGTCCCTGTATATACTTTAGTGGTAGTAGGTGGAATGGAGTGCACATTAAAGGGGATAAGTTGGTATCGAAGTAGTAGAGCAGCAGCGGCAAGCAGCGCGCATACTATATACATTCGAGTATATCTATACATATAGGTATAGAGTGGAACAAGCGAGCGAGAAGCGGAGGCGGCGATGACGGCAGCACGTTACGCACATATATAGGTATACACTGTACGTGTATATGTTCGCTCATCTCACTCACACTCGCAGCAACTCGACTCGATCGGGCACAGGCACAGGCATCAGCATCAGCAATGCTGGTGGTGCCTCTGTTGGCTCTGCCGCCACCGCCGCTGCCGCCCCTGTTGGTTTTGTACGCTCGTATTACTAGCAGTACGTAAATCCGGCTGGATCCAGCGTCAATCCCCGTTATGATCCGCTGGCGGTGGTTAAAGTGTCGCGCCCGGTAGTGGCAGTCCCGATGCCGCAGGGCTTCCATCCATCCATCCATCCATCTCTACAGGATGACCGACTTATTCTCATACAGGATCATTTCGAAATATTTCTTTTGTTTTCATTTTGTTTCCTTTTTTTTTAACTTCTTGAGTAAATTTTGTTTTTATTATCAAATTGCATTTTAATAAAATTAAATATTCTTTTATAAAATATAGTACAATATTCATTATTAAATAATTGTTGATTTATTATTGAAAATACTATTTTTTGTATTTTATTAACTGTTTTTACATTTTTATTTTATGGTAAACTGAATTACAGAAATAAAATCAACAAAAAAAGTGAAATAAAATCTTCAGTTTTAATTTGTTTTTAAAACTATAGAAATTAAGAATAAACTAATTAATCTACTTAGTTGTAATTAGTAAATGTTAATAGTTGGTAATTATTAACCGTGGGCTTGAAGTTTGCTATTATAGTAGCTTTATTTCAGAAATATCAATATAATAACAATTAAAACATTCACATTTATTGCACAGACAATTATAATTACGAGTATTCAAAATAAAACAAAAATATAATATTTGTTATAAACTCTAAATTTTTTTAATTGTTAGCATATTACAAATGATTTTGCAATTTTAACAGTCAAACAGTTTTTAAACATCTACATGAGGGCAAATAACGCGAACATTTACAGCTACTAGTAGAAAATAAAAATCTACTCAGCAGGTTACACTACTTACTACTTACTTTAAAGAGTTGAAGTGAAATAATTACCACACGTTTAACAAACCAATAAACAATTAAAAAATCCATATTTATAATGGCCACCAAACTTAATTAGCCAATTACGCTGAATTTTGAATTTTCACCCGGAGTTAGTTGAAAACAAAACCAACTATACATATAGGAGGAGCATTGCAAGTAAAAACAACAGCAAAAGCGTGAAAAGCGAACGGAAAAAAGAAGAAAATACGAACGGAATTTCTTTGTTTGAGCGAGTGAGGGTGGTTTTTCGAAACGAGACATGCGATAATGAGCGTCGTTCGCAGTGTCTCGTGACAGATGAAGAAATCAGTACGGAGAGAGAGAGTATATAGGACCTCCGTGCCAGATATAGAGCTGTACGTATAAACGAGAAAGGGCTCTCGTATAATGTAGGGCTTAGTGTTTCACACCACCAGCCACCCCCTTTATGGTGCGAGCGTCCGCCGCTGCTTCGCGCCGTTTAACCAGCTGCGACGTAAATGTCAGACGAGGACGCTCGCTAAGGGTGGCACACAGAGAGCACTCACATACACACACACAGAGACGCAAACACGAAGGGTAGATGGCTGGCTGGCGGCAATGGTGGTGGTGGTGGCGGTGGTGGGCGCTTGAATGTTGGCAGCACTCACACACATACACTTGCACAGCCGCACACACACAGAGTCACACATTGAAAGCTGTGGAAACAGCAGCAGCAGAGGAAGAAAGTTGGCATCTGAGCGTGCGGCATAGAAAGAGAGGGAGGGAGGGTAGAGCGGGCTGGTGAATTGGGGGCGGATTGGAGGATGAGGCTGCGGAGGAGGGTGAGAGGCGGCAGCGGCGGTGGCGGCGAGCGTTGTGGCGTGCGGAATATGTGAATGCGACAGGGTTCCGGAGCGGTGGTAATCAGACCGAACTAGAAGAGGCGGACGGAGAAAAGCGACAATGGAATGCGATAGAAGGAGAGCGGTTGAGTGTACAATGCCGCCACACGCTCGTCTGGGGGTTGAGTGTTGACCTGCCGCCTACCGCACGTGCCTTCATATATCTGCGTACTTAATGCTGCTTACTGTTTGTCTATAGGAATGCTGCCCCTAAATACTCCATATACGCGTTTCTATTTATTTTCTTTTTTTCGTGCTTTTTGTTTAAAACTACAAGCCAATTGCGGTTTGTTATGGATTAAACGTTTATTTGTTATTTGGTTATTTGAAACTAATATTTATGGACTTGTATGTATTTGCATTATAAATCTTTTGGGTTTTTAATGAGCTGTGCAAAATTATTAATTTTTGCAGTAAATTCAAAATAATTATATTTATTTTCTTAAGTTAAAAATATTTATTTAATTTTAACAAAGGTTTAACAAAAGTGTTTTCATTGTTATTTGATTTTTTTTTCCTCTCTTTTGGTGGTTTTTACTTTTATAACTCAGTTACTTATATTTAGTTGAAATTGTTTTTTATTAAAATTAGCTACCGGTTACAATTAAAATACTTAATTTTGAATGTTCAAAGTTATTCTTTCAATTATCACCACAGCTATGTAACAAGCCTTAAGTTATTATTAAAATTTTGTAGTTGCCCCGTAAATAATTGCTAACAAGTTGCAAAATATATTTTATTGTTTTGAGCTTTGTCGTAAATGTTTAATTGCTCCTTGTTTAGAAGATGGGAAAGTGGGAAATTTTAAATTTTAAAACATAAAAAGTTCTGAATCAAGGCACGCACTCGTATATTAAAACAAATTAATTTATATAAAAGGAGGGTTTTCTTTTTTAAATCAAATCTGATAGAAAATACAAATAAGTGTTTGCTAATTCGTTTTTTTGCAGCAATTAATCGCGAAAAATCCAACTTAATCCTTGCTAATCCCTTCAACTTTGATATCGGTTAACGAAAAGCAGCGATTAATTTCGCGTGCGGATATACGTGCAGACTGGTTCCGGAAATACACAATACGTAACTGTAATAATACGTAGTACGCATATGGGAGCCTTCTTAAAATTAATTGTTTCATTAGTATAAATGCAGAGGACAGGTGTAGTATTTTTAGAGAAAACGCGTCGGTGGTTTGTTTGAACGGTTCAGTTGCGGCGCGAGACATTGGCGTTTGCCGCATGAAATTTTTCAGGGTACTTCTTCGGGCTTAGTGCCAAATAGGCGAATATAGGCGCATGTAAATCCGTTATTTATTTTCGTTGGAGACATATGTATGTATTTTTTTTTGTAGTGGGAGTTCAAAAAAGTTGTAGATAACGACGAAACAAGGATCACAATTGATCCTTGCGTTACGCAAACACAGCATCTTGGTACAGACTGACTGAGTATAGAAGCTGGATGTGGATGCAGAACACGCAGCTTGCACAGTCTACAGTTTTATGCTACGGTCGAACAACCTATATATTGCTAGGATTAGCGCAATCGTCAATTTTTACTTATACAGGATCTTCATTTCTTTCTGGTTTCTAATTAGTATGAAGAGGGAAAACGAACAGGGGCTCACCCCTTTGATTAATTTATTTACCAACCAATTTTTTTTTATGAATTTACACTTTAATACTTTATTTCAGATTGATTTTCATAAAGAAAACTCCACTTCCACTTTCGACTCCCGATTTAACCGGAAGTGATCCGGACATTTGATTTTGATGGCAACCCACAAATATTTTTAATTATTTAGAATCATTAGTTTAAAAATTCGTTTTGAATTTTAATTTTTGTTCCGTTTTTGATAATTGTAGGTTTTGTTATCAATGTACCGAGTGCAGACCAAGTTGTTTGTCTTTATAGGACTTCTTATGACTAGTATTATGGGAATACAAAAGATGTTAAGATAGGTTTGATGCCGCCGCCTTTCTTTTTTCCAAAATTCTTATGGTTTTCGAAATTTTCTAAAGGCCTGTAGGGTGAAAACTTGGTTCATCCTATACTATAACTGTTTTTTTGAAATTTGCAATTTAAAATATATAAGTATGTAGTTTAAAAATAAATACTTTTATAAAAATAATATTGAATGAAACTAATAATATCGAATACGAAAATTTAATTCAATATTAATAACTTAAGCTGCATATTTATTTGTTCTAAACAATAAATCAGTTTTTTTTATATAAATATTTATTAGCAATCTATAATAAATGGAAATCTTGATTTTTATAAATCAGTTAAACATTTTTTAATAGATTGTCATTGAAGGTAGATATTATGTATGTATATTATATGTAAAGGAAACTGCGATAAATAAATTCCTAATTTAATGTAGGTAATTAGACGAATTACCTTGTACGCAATATATCACGAATATTTAAAATTCAAGACAAATTACTGAAAAACACATTCTAGTATTTTATTTATTTATATAACAATATATAACAATTTTTTTATGATAAGAAAAAGGACTGTCCAACTCTCTGGTCTTTC